>MU223385.1:789108-808007 GCA_018584345.1 Thuja plicata
CTTATTAATATTGCACTTAATAATATCAAATAATGAATTATTTAATATTATACTATTAATATTAAATAATTAACCATTTATTTATTCCTCATGTTTTTAATTTAGGGGTAATTTAGGGAACATTACAGATTATCACAATTCCAGGAAATTGGCTCCAATGTTTGTCCAACAATGAACTTTTGCAGTCACACTGCTACACAAGTTTGTTGATCCTCTGCAAAGGACTTGACATTCTACATCTGCCACTCAAGTTCCCTCTGAATCTGATTTTTGCAGCTGAATAGTCTCCCTTTGAATTTCATTTCTTCCTCTTCGAAGAAACTAATTGTAATGACAATCTGAATAGGTTCTTTCTCTTTAATGAGCTATATGTCGCCAATTCAGTCCCATGACTGCAAGTAGCGTTCCCATGTTCTTTTCTATAGCATGCATGACTTTGCATGTAATCTCTCATCATCCCATTGCTTCTCGATCCTTCTTGGAAGCATTTTTAGAGAGATTAGCAATAGTTCATAGAATCAAACTATTCATGAAGAGAAAATATATAGATCAATGCTAAAATCATACATGATTCACTATTCTCAATACTATAGCATGAATTAACTACATAAAATTCTTGATCGATATTCAAATACTTATCTCTTTATCGCCTAAATTTCCTCACAATCCTCCAATAGATCTTTCGCCATCACACTGTTATAGTGCGGGCAGAGAATGAAAAATTTGAACACTAGTACATCTACTATCCTCATACACATGAATGCTAAACATGTAAGCATAGATGAACATGATAGCATCCTCCCCATCTAGGTAAGAAGCTTCATCAGAGATTCTACCCTCCAAGGCTTTTTAGCTACATGTTCTCATATGAATCCCTCATTTGAATAGCATATTCGACTCCCATTAGACATTACGATTCTTCTAGGTTCCAATTGTTCTATTTTAGTTCGAATCGTTTCCTTAGACCCTCTCTGATACCATGTTAAGTTTTCTAGAATCAGAATAGCATTCAACAAAATTCTGAAACTTGAAATATACAAGAACAGATGACACAAACATATATCCTAGGAAAACCCTCCACTTGAGGGTGAAAACTCAGCCCCACAAAAATAAATTCTTTATTGTATGCTCAAAACCAATTACAGAGATCTCAGGCTTATGATTGATGGTTCTCAACAATCAATCAATAAGCTTTATGCACAGTTTTATCACTTTTGCTATAAGAATGCTGAATATACAAAATATATTCTCACCGATACTTCTCACAATGAATAAACCGACAAGAGTTACATAGTCCATCATAAACACGCTCCACCCGAGCCTTAACCAAGAGTCACTGTCCAAGACATGATGTCGGGTAAGAAGGAAGGGAATACATAATAATGGTGACAATAAAAGAATACCGCTGGCAAAGAACCGATGAACATATGCAGCCCGATACAACTAGCACACCATTACCTTAAAACTGGATGGTGACAATATATGAAAGACGTTACTTCATCTTTAGAAAAATACATAGCATCTGGAGAAGGAACAGACGGATACAAAGACACGAAAGAGTCTCTGCTGTAGATGGAAAATAGCTCCCGATGAAGCATAACAGAGAATCAAGAGTGTAAATAAACATCCACACAAGCAATCGAGCCAAGGAATCAACACATGTATGGAAGATATCTCACACAGCTACCAGAACATTAACACATATGTGGCAAGATATGGCACCTTATAAGACAACCAGATGATCAAATTTCTTTAAAACTGTATTGCCCAAATGTTGCAAGAACTTGAATACCCTACAGCTTTGAGTATCGATGCTGATTTACAGCATGGACAAGTATAGCAGGAATGAGAACATATGCATACATATCAATAAATTTAATAGAAACAATATAAAACCACCATTAACTGCCACCTTACCACCCCTAGTGCTTGGTTCTGTAATGTCCCAAATTTTTAAAGTGCCGATTCATTAAATTAATTTTTATTAAGTTGTAAAAAATAAATAGTAGATTCAAACAATGACTTAATATTAATTCATTTAATAACAATAAAATATTATGATGTCACTTTATTAATTATATTTCTCCAAGCCGGCCTATCTTCTAGATGCTTCAGGTAGAGACCTTTAGAAGAGGGTTCCTACTGATGGATTGCTTATATTATGGATTTGATATGATGTTTACGATTTCCGAGGATGGAAACCTTCAAGAGTTTGACAGAAGGTTTGGATGAAAACCTAGCTCTTTCAAAAGGGTGGATTTGTGATGGAGTTCACAATTGTGCCAAATTTGTATAGTCTTCATTTGAAGACAAATTCACATTACTAAAAGATATTTACTGATGTTGAAATAAAGTTATTTTATTTTGAATGTTGTAGCCATTTGAGTATATTGTGGGACCCGATTCTTTATTTGGCTCCCTGAGTATTGGCGCAAGAAAATAAGAGCAAGGTGTATAAAACCAATCCAATAAAATAAGTACTCATATTTTTATGGTCGGATTAATAATGAGTATAGAGTGTGGTTGTGAGATTAGCTGAAGGAGGTCAATCTCTATTCTATGTTGGGCTTTCTTTAATTTATTGCAGTACTTAATAAATCTTTGCCACTTCATTAATATATTCTATTGTGACGACTTTAGGAGGGACCTCCTTGAAGGAAATTTTTGGGATTCATATTGGTGCAATTCCTATTGTTTTGGGAACAGAACTGTTTCATTGAACGGTCTGCTATTTCCCTTGGCCATAAGTTTTCCATGAAGAATCAGATTTGGGCGCAAGCTTATTGTTTGGTGTCTATTCTTCAACGCGGCTCCTTGGAGAGTAAATATGAGCCTTAAGAATTCATCCTCTCTGTGGCAAACTGAATGCTATGACTGCATTGAGTAGGAATATTAAGCTTACAATGCCAGTTGCATCATTCACACTGGGAGAATACTCTGCAGGTTGAACAGATATATCTATACTGCCACAAAATTTATACTTAGCACCTCTTAATGCTAAGGAATAAATATTTCCTTTGCTGCACTGCAGTATGGTGTATGAGATTGTAGTTCATATTGTCATTATCTGAAGGCATGATTCGGCTATACTGGCAAGCCTGCAATATCTGCGGTCATTTGATGCTCAAGTGTGTAATACATCATCATTGTTGTAAATGATGCATTCTCATTGCTGCTGTTGAGGTGCAATCTACAATTTACTGCTCTCCATAATTTTCTTTGTATAGGGTGCTGTGATATGTAAATAGCTAATGTTATCCGAGATAAAAGACTAAGAGTTACAGCCAACTGCTAGTTATTATTATCTTTGCCGCTTCATTAATATATTCTATTGTGAGGGGACCTCCTTGAAGGAAATTATCGGGAGTCATATTGGTGCAATTCCTATTTTTTGTGGGCACAGAACTGTTTCATTGAACAGTCCATTATTTCTTTTTGGCACATGACTCTGAAATTTTAGCACATAACATTCCCTTAGCCGTGAGTTTTCCGTGAAGAATCAGATTTGGGGACAAGCTTATTGTTTTGCGTCTATTCTTCAACCCAGCTCCTTGGAGAGTAAATATGAGCCTTAAGAGCTCATCCTCTCTGTGGCAAACTGAATGCTATGACTGCATAGAGTTGGAATATCGAGCTTACGATGCAAGTGGCATCATTTGCACTGAGAGAATAATCTGCAAGTGTTGAACAGATATATCTATACTGCCACAGGATTTATACTTGGCGCCTCTTAATGCTAAGGATTACATATTTTCTTTGCCACACTGCAGTATTGTGTATGAGATTGTAGTTCATATTGTCATTACCTGAAGGCATGATTCAGCTATACGGGCAAGCCTGCAATAACTATGATCATTTGATGCCCAAGTGTGGAATACACCATCATTGTTGAAAACTCTGCATTCTGATTGCTGCTGTTAAGGTGCAATCTATTATTTACTACTCTCCAGAATTTTCTCAAGTGTGGCAAACTGAATGCTATGACTGCATAGAGTTGGAAGATTGAGCTTACGATGCAAGTGGCATCATTTGCGCTGAGAGAATAATCTGCAAGTGTTGAACAGATATATCTATACCGCCATGAGATTTATACTTAGGCTGGGGTCCCATGGAGGGGGGCTTCCTTAAAAATAGAGCTATGGCTGCTGAGATTTTTTAGGAATATTTAAACCTAAGTGGTCCCATGAATTTTGTGGAGCATTTCAGCTTAAAAGTTTTAGCTCCTAAATTGAAGGAAGCTGGGTCTGATGAATTTGACAGTGAAATATAAAAAATGGTAAAACAATTCATTTTCCCTCAATTTTATTGTTGGTGGGAAATCAAACCACATAAGTTTGACATGTGGCAGAAAATTCTCCTAAGCTGGTAGCCCCACCCCATTTTCTCCGCTCAAATTCCAAGATCTAAAAAGTAGGTGCTCCTATTTTCCAGCAAGAGATTCCAATTAATCCTGTAGCCCAAAAAAATAATTCTCATGGGACCTCCAGCTCCTTAAAAATAGAGCTTAAGCCCCCCCCCATGGGACCCCTGCCTTAGCGACTCTTAATGCTAAGGAATAAATATTTCCTTTGCTGCACTGCAGTATGGTGTATGAGATTGTAGTTCGTATTGTTGTTATCTGAAGGCATGATTTGGCTATACTGGCGAGCCTGCAATAACTGGATCATTTGATGCTCAAGTGTGGAATACATCATCATTGTTGAAAACTCTGCATTCCAATTGCTGCTGTGTTTAGGTGTAATCTATTATTTACTGCTCTCCAGAATTTTCTTTGTATAGGGTGCTGTGATATGTAAAGAGCTAATGTTATCTGAGATTAAAGACTAGTGTGGTATACATCATCATTGTTGAAAACTCTGCATTCTGATTGCTGCTGTTAAGGTGCAATCTATTATTTACTGCTCTCCAGAATTTTCTTTGCATAGGGTGCTGTGATATGTTAAGAGCTAATGTTATCGGAGATAAAAGACTAACAGTTACAGCCAACTGCTACTTATTATTATTGGTCTGTTTATTAGTTATGAACAGCAGAGTAAATCTATAATACTGAGAAAATATTTGAACAGTAAATGGAACTCAGAACTAATTGTGCTTTACTGTGAAAGTTTGAGTTTGATATTGGCAAGGGTCATTTCAGTGGAATCTTAGCTGTGCATCCTCCTGGCCTGATTGTCGTTTTCAGAATTGCAGAAGGTTCTCTTTTTCTAGAAGAAAGATGACAACATCATATGCACTGATGTTAGAATGCCTATCAGAATTGGAGCAAACCCTTAAACAGAGAGAAGAGTTGATGGCGAAATTTAGCATCTTTCAGCTGAAAAGAAAGCAAAGGTTGATTCGTCCTGTGCAAGGGTTCACAAAGACACAGGTTCTAAGTATGATAAATCAGAGAATTGTCAAAATCAAGGTAGTATGGGGTATTGTTTTAAAGACAAGTTGGATGGAGAAATAAAAAAGAATGATAAGAGTAGAACTAAAGTCAGGAAGAACATTCTTGAAAGAAGAAAACTCACAAGTTACCATTGAAGAAAGGATAGAAAAGAAAGAGGAATCACTTGCTTGTGACTTGCATCCTACAAATGACCATGGGATGATAGAGGAATCCAAATTTCAATATGTCAAAAAAGAAGATTCCTCAATAACAAAAGATGGTTATGTCTAAGACACATCAATTCAATTTTCAGATTCTAGCTACATGCAAGGTATGGCAGCCCATAGTGAGACTGATTTCCCTTGTTTGGTGCACATGATCACATTGAAGGGATACTTGTTAAGGTTATATGAGGCATATTTTATTAGAAAGTTGTTTGTATAGACTAAGAGATTGCCTAACAAGAAGATCCTTCAATTTAATAATGTTTGGTTTGTCACGGATACTTAACCATGGAGTTGGTTGGAGACAAAAAACATAAGAGCTAAGGAGGTATAGGTATGGATCAATTTAATGGCAGGTAAGGCAGCTAGGAGGACATGTGACTTTCAGCTAGACACACCTCATAGACCAGTATTCAAGAAGAAGCAACTTATCATTGAAGAAGATGCAATAAAGGATAACAAAGACACTTTGATGAGGCAGGAACATGATTCTGGTTTTTTGTGTTTGACCAACAGTCCTTTGTTATCACATGAGCCTTACATGGAGGACACTCAAGAGTGGAAAGAAGAGCATGAGGTAAATGATTCTCCTCATAGTTATGTCGGTGATCATTTGATTGAGCATAATGATGGTCTAACTTGAAAACATGAGTTTTGTGGAAAAGTTGTTGTGAAGGGAGCTGTTTTTGAATGGTACGATTACGAAGGCAAATCAGAACATTTGTTTGAAGATGTTAGACTTGAAGAGTCACATCACTTGGAAGGTCAATTGAGGATGAACAAAGAGATGATTGTTGCAACCCTAACTCACTTATGATGATACTCATAAGATGATGGCAGATTATTGTTGGAAGGCTCAAGGGAGACACAAAGGCCGGTAGAATTATTTCTTGCAGACTTATAGGTACATAAAGAAGCTTTGATTGTAATGAAATCAAATTATCCGCACCTACTTTTGGATAGAGATCATCTCCTCTAGGCTTCTAGCTTATTGAGATATATTTTGATGCATTGAGAAGAAAAGAAGATGAAGTTGGTAAGCTTACTACGAGCTTAAGGTTACTTCGGATTCCTTGAAGAGTACTCAAATGGCCCTTTACGAATCAAAAAATCAAGTTGAGGAGTTTTGTTTGGTGTTGAGCTTGACACATTTTTGCGTCATCCGAATGAGACATTTAATCATCTTTTGCAGCTACACCTAAGGAAGAGGAAAATAATGCAAGAATTATAGAAATTAAGCAAATAGTAGAGGGGATGTAGGATCTTCGTAAAGAAGAGGATTTAGTTTGCAATCATGAAGAAGATACATGTGATTTTCAGTTGGATGCATTTTGTGGGCCAGCCTTGGTTGAGGAGCAACCTCCTAGTGAAGAAATTGCAATGAAGCGCCAAACTATGATCAAAGGAGAAACCATTGTTTATCCTCCTTGTGGGCCATCAAGGGATGATAGTGGTGGAATTGGGAAATAAATTATCCTTATTCCAGAATGGAAGAGATCTTGTGATTTGACCTCTTATCGTGAAGAGGGTGATTTCTTGATTGGATATGATGCTGCCCTAAACTCAGAAAATTCTGATTTTCCGATTGTTGACAGCAAAACTTCAGTTGGGATGGTTGGCAACTTCGAGGAGGATGGTTTTTGGTGGGGTACACACTTTGGGACAACAAAAATCAATGACACACCTATGAACATGACAGCCAAGAGGATGGAGACTTGAATCAAGTTTGAAACATGTGATCTTCAGTTAGAGACATCTCTTGGTGCAGCACTTGATGAAGAACCTTCAACAAAGAAGGAAGGAGTGTTTGAGGCTCTTGAGGACACTATGGAAAGGTATGACTGCCATTCTGATTTTTTGCTTTGCAACAAAAGTCCCTCACCTTTGCATAATCATGAGATAGCGGCCACTTCACACGAGGATGATGGTATTGAGGAGTCTCTCAATAAGGAAACTCAAATTTTGTGTGAGGAATGTACTGGGGATTTAAGCCACAAAAGTTCTGACTTTGTACATCGTACCTCGTACCTCGAGGGATGGAAGAAAGTCACAAGGAACGTGTGATAGATGGCTACAAAGAGATAGGAAGGCCAAGTGATTGACTGCCCAAGCAAGAGAGTACTTTCAAGAAGAACATTCAGATTGGTGTGAACTAGAGAATAGGTATGTTTCTAAGATTTTATTGGGATAACTACATTGCATCAGCGGGCTGACGAGTTTCCTCTTTTAAAGAATCCATTTAAGGCCCAAATCATAGAGGAAGAGGGGATAGTTGAGCACACACTTGGTGGACCAGCCACTAGTGTTATATCTGCACATCTAGAATGAGGCATAAGTATTTTGGTTGGGCTTGTGGTCGTTCATGGAGAGTTTGAGGAGTTATCTCTTTTAGAAGCTCACAATGTAAAACTTACTGTTTTGGGGCCAGCCTATGAAGGAGTGTACATAGATTGGGGCATTGGTGGTTCTTTGATGAAGTCTAAGACTGCTCTAATTCGAAGACTTGTGACACATGTCATGGAGATAATCACTCTTGATTGGTATGCACTTGGAGAAGTGGAGACAGCTGGTCTATCAACCAAGGTATGGAGAAGTTGTCATGAAGATACTTAGTTTTGAGTTGCAAATGTTTGAGTTCCAGCTGGGTTATGATCTATGGTATACACATGAGCATAAGAGCAGAAGTGTTCCAACCTTAATTCAAGGGATACTACTACATCAAACATGGATTTTCTTGGAGGCACTTTGAAGGCAGCAGCTGTTTGGGTGTTTTGGAGAGACTTGGATCATCTCTTTATCAATTGGAAGTTGGCATGAAAATGAGGCACTATTAGCATTGGTCATTGGTAATTTAGAAGCATTTCTTACATCATCATGAGTCTGATTTTCAGATTTATGGGTGCTGTTCGGGTTCGCATCAGCAATCTAGGATGGGCTGATATGTTTTTTTGTACACCTATGATGGGTACTTTGCACATCCATGGAAGAGCATGTGGAGTTGGAGAGTTATTTGTTGTCGATAGCTTCCATCTCCTCATCTCTGATGAATGGGACAGTGCGATGATTTGGAATCCACTAATCAGCTTGATAGTGGGAAGGTTTTTGGATAATAGAGTTGCAGGGTTCAGTTTTGCGGGTTGCATCAAAGTGGAGGTAGCAGAATGATACAATGTTTTTCATATGGCTAGCTTGGGATCTTGGTGGTACAATAGAGAATTGTTTGAGGACAAGCAATGTTTGGGCCAGGAGGACTGTAGTGTCCCCAGTTTTTAAAGTGGTGATTTATTAAATTAATTTTTATAAAGTTGTCAAAAATAAATAGAATATTCAAACGATGACTTAATATTAAATAATTTAATTACAATAAAATATTACTATGTCACTTTAATCAATTATATTTCTGCAAGTCAGCCTATCTTCTAGATTCTTCTTGGAGACCTTTATAAGGGGGTTCCTAGTGATGGATTGCTTATGCTTATGGATTTGATATGATGATTTTATGATTTCCAAGGATGGAAACCTTTGGGAGTTTGACAGAAGGGTTTGGACAAAAACCTATCTCTTCCAAAAGGGTGGATTCGTGATGGAGTTCGCAACTGCGCCAAATTTGTAATGTGCTCATTCGAAGACAAATTTGCAATAAGAAAAGATATTTACTTGAACAGTATATGGAACTCAGAACTAATTGTGCCTAAATGTGAAAGTTTGAGTTTGATATTGACAAGGGACATTTCAGCTTCCTTCGGAATCTTTCACCACCACCTTCCCCACCTCTTCTGCCTAGCCAACTGCTCCTGCTCCACTTGAGACCTACCACCCTTGGAGAGCCCCTGCTAGGGAAGGAGAATGAATACTTGGCATGGTCCTATGTGACAATGAGTCTGATGAAGATGGCCAACAAAGCAAAGGTTTTGTAAATTCACTCCAACTTCCATTCTGCCATTGTTGTAAGAAACATGCAACCTAGCAAGCGCCTTTTTTACGTCGCTGCAATAGGTGCACAATACCCTAAGATCAAGATGCACTTCTTCTATTTCCAACTGTGTACCTTCCTTAGGAGCCATGAAGTTCACTGATTCACCTCCTTAAAAACATTTCACAGCTATTTCTCTGATGTCCTGATCCCTCTCCACCCTTTACTAATGCCGTCTCCATATATTGGTTTGGTAAAAAAACTTGTAATAGTCCAATCAAAGATCAGCTTCATAAATAGCAAAAGCCAGGTTAGAGACAAAATCACCTCAAATGGCATACTTCGGCCCGTTTCATGCATTCATTCCCATCTTTCCTAACACACTTTGATGAACCCTCATGCAACATTTGACTCACAAGAAAAGATATGTTTCAGTCTTCTATTGGTTACGTTACCATTACATTACCATGGAGCTTCTTCTCCTTGCCTGCAACCAAAGAAAGCATGTGTTCTACCACCAGACACCACTGTATCTGCAGTCCAATCTCCATATTTTAACTCACCACAAGAAATAGACTCTTGGCACACACGGGCACTTAGCACATTCAATAACCACAGGTGACCACACCACCACTTAAACACTGAGATAGCCACCCTCACGTCCAATCTGTTACTACCCCAAAGGCAGAAATGATTAATAAAAGATTTAAAGGCACAAGCTGAAGAGTTTGTATATTACTGAGTTATTTAAGTACTTCTCGTCTTATAGGAGTCCTTCAATGCTGATTAAAAGGTGACAGAAAGTTTCTCTTGTTGCATTCAGAGGCTATCCCTGGATAAGAGGGTGTACATATATTCTTCCATTAATAAATATGGAGGAATAAAAATGTTGTTCTGTTTGGTTCTGATATAGCAGTTTTGGCCAGGCAAAATGCTCTTCCATGTCCATTTCTATGTGCTTTGGGGTCTACTTGATTTTTGTTGTTGACATAATTCATAATTATTATAGTTAGTTTTGTCTTATGTATGATGAGATGGCTTTGAATTTGTATTCTTGATATCCAGAATATTGAAACCCAAGTTTGAAACTACAAATGTATTTTTTATGGTTGCAAGAATTACTACAACGTGTTCAAGCGTTTAGAGTTGAGGGTCATCGTTTATTGGCATAAAAATAGATGAGTGCTATCTTGTTTGTTTACTGAAATATACCATTAAAACAAATGATTGGAGGGTATTGGGAATCTTGGTGTTAGTCTTACTACAGATATATTTATTTAGTACTCCATGTTTATTCAGATGGTTGATCTGCATTCCAGTTTGTAGACTGACCTGCACAAACTGATACAAGTGTGTTTTTGTCCTTTTAAATTGAGCCAAACATACTTGTAAAATGGACGGTTTTATAGAAAATATGTTTTGTGCTCTACTTCAGCTAAATTGAATACCTTATAAATTATTTTTTCCAACAAAGTCTTTGGGCAACTCTCATCAAGGTTGTACAAATATTTTTGATACCTCCATAAATATCTGAAGACTTAAAACCATTATTACGTGTCTTCTTGCCAATTTCGTTTAAGTTCATGAAAAATTTAACTCGATTGCTGGGAAATGAGGGGATGGTGATCTGTAAACTGAGGATAGTCTTTTAGCAGTTCTTGATCTACTGATTTCACTCACTAGCACAACAATTTTTTTAATACAAGATGTAGATTCTATGATTGAGCATCAACACAGCTACTTGGTTTATAGGAACATTCATAGCAACTTACAAAAATGCTAGAGATGACTAAAAGCAGAGTGGAACAAGCAAAATTAAGACTGTAGATACAGAATTATACTGGAAAACCCTTAATGGGTGAAATTTTCAGCAAGAATGAGCTGTACTAGCTCCTCAATCACTAAATTTCAGTCAATTACATGTATAAGAATGTTCCAAGTACAAGAAATAAACTCATGGTACTCAACAACCAAGCTCTACGTATATATTTCATTGCTACTCCATGGAAACTCTGATCTACAGCCCGCTGTTTCAAAAAGTCTGAACATAAAACATGAATCATCCAAATGCTAGCGATTGCACAATGTTTATTTTTTTTAGTAATTCCCTTGCTTTGAATTGAGTGTTTCCATCTAACAATCACGTAGGAGGGGAAGGGACATTGTTTCCAGCTGCCCTTACAAGACAAAATGGATAAAGAACTGGTTCCTGCAGACCAATGGTTATGTAGTTGCCTTGGTGAAAATGCAATGCTCCCCCAAGTTTCTAGGATGGGGATGACATGGGACAGCGGGATGTGTGCGATAATTTTTGGCCATTTTTGGATGGCAGGAGATGGCTATTAGAAAGTACAGAAACTTTTAAAAATATAAAGAGATTTCAAATATTCATATCATAACATTGATAAACATTATGGAAGCTTAATACGTATTAGACTTGATTTGAGATTTTACATGAAAATTGACAAACAAATTAACGAAACTTAAATGCTTTTTTGTATGCATATCATATAAGAATTACAACAAAATGCCCAAAGACTGCAAGTTTCAACTATAAAATAACAAAAAACTTAGAAAATATACAGCTGTTCCAAATCAATTGATGCATTTGGTAGGTTTGTATCAAATTTGCAGCTCAAGGTTGAGTTGCTGCCAGTATAAGGGGTTGCCTCAGGCAAAGGAACCCCAATAAATTCGTCGTGTCCCCTCATCAATCTGTATAGCATCTTCGGGATCAACATCTGTACGTATGGTTGGAGTTTGATGATACTGAGGGGTTTGTTGATCCTATAGCTTCAATACACTATGTATGGCCACCATCTTCTTTGATTGTTTAGAGGTAGGGTTGTTCCTCTTGATTGACTAGATGAAACTCTATGTGGACCAATTCTTCTCAGTTGTTGAGGAATTGACAACTTGTGAAAGAAGATGAATGTCAAGTACCCTCAAGTTTGGTGCATCCTTGCCATGCCACGTCCACCATTCAATAGGGTTGGTTTGATCTAATGTTGCTCTATCTAACCTTGCCTCTAGTGCTTTGAAGATTGGACCTCAAAGATTCCTCTTCAATATACATTTTTTCGAGGGCCTTCATGAGCCCTTCTTTCAGCTCTTCATAATGAGATTGGTTGTGTGAGCCATTTGGAAGACAACTCTTAAGACTAAAGATGTTTTGTGTGAGTGATTGGTTGTGCCCTTTGGGTTGACTAACTCATTGATTAGTTTTATGAGGTTGACAAAAAAAGTTTGAAGCCATTGTTGGATAAATTTGTGATTGTTTATTTAGATGATCTTCTAATTTTGGTATGTCTAAGGGAGAACACCTAGAACATATCATATTATTAGTATTGTAGAGTTCAAGAAAAGAAAAATTGTTGCTAAATATTAAATAGTGTATTTCTATGAAGGAAAAACTAGTATATTTGGGATTCATAATCTTTATTGAAGTTTTCAAAATGGATTTGTAGAAGCAAGAGAAGTAATGAATTGACCAACATAGGAGAGTATTTTAAAGGTAAGATGTATTCATTGATAGGTTGGTTTCTATAAGAAGTTTAGAAATTTTAGTGGTGTATGTGTGCCAATATTTGAAACAATGAGAGGAGATAAGTGAGGATTTAAGTGGATTGTAGTGCAGCATAGAAGTATTTAATTGTTGAAAAAGAAGGTTACTAAACAACCAGTGAATTTTGATCAACCATAGTAGTATTTAGTTAAGAAGGAAGGCTAGAGCTTAATTTAGTGAAAGTTGATTGATGCAAAGAGAAAATACTTTGTGAGTGATCAAGAATTTTTAGACATTATTCAAGCAATGAAGAAATGGAGACACTATGTGTTGTCCAATGTCATGTCCCTTTTTTTTGTAACCTATTTTGTAGTCCACAATGGCCATTTCCCATCATCATTGTTCCTCTTGATTCAAATTTGTGTACAAGTTCTTTCCTTTCATCTTCCACGCATCTACTTAAGATCCTCAAAAAATTGAAGCATGGAGGCATGATCAATTTAGTAAGTCAATGAAAGCCGTCAAAGTTGTAGAGTTTCCTTTCCCAACAGGACTTTACTTGAAAGTTTGCTTTCTTCTACATTTCCATTGAGTTTTGGACTTTTATATTCAAGCATAGCCTCACAACCATCACTCACCTTCATTCTCCTTCATTCCCTTCTCTTGTTGGGCTATTGGACTTGTCCATCCGGTCATACCTCTTTGCTATACTGTGCTCCTACACAAGCCATTATTAGAGAGTTGGACTTTTCACTATCATGCGTCTTTATTGAACACCGATGTTGGACTTGTACGAATTTTAGGGTATCTCCAATGCCTCAACTTGGACTGCTCTTTCCTTTTCTTATTGTTCATCCCACCCATTGGTTGATGTGTTAGTTTGTTGTAATGCTTATTCTAAACATGTGACTTTAGTTATGGTATTTTATTGCCAACAAATTGTTTACTTGGAGGATGTGGCCCCACGTATATTCCTTGCCGTAGAGTTGAGTATGTTGCTTAATTAATATGGTAATCAGGGTGTGTAGCCATGGA
Source organism: Thuja plicata (assembly GCA_018584345.1). NCBI lineage: Eukaryota > Viridiplantae > Streptophyta > Pinopsida > Cupressales > Cupressaceae > Thuja > Thuja plicata. The sequence goes on from MU223385.1 coordinate 803,157, forward strand.
TCTTCATGCTATTAATGCCAAGAGTTGTTGCAAGTATTGTGTATCTTTCTCCATCCCTCCGTAATACCTTTTTGTTTATGTGGATGTGGCTTTTGGTGTGATTTAGAAAATTATGTGTAGGTATAGATTCCCCCATCTATGCACTTCTATGTTTCTTGACGATCTCCAGGCTGGTTTTTGTCCCTCAATGGATGTTATGTTGGGTTGGAAGCTTGTGAATGAAAACAACTTTTGAACATACACCAAATCCTAACTAGAATTTTCTTGAGAACTTGTCTACAAAGAAATAGATTCAAGGACAAAAATCTTATGGATTCATAATCACTAGAAGATGAAAACTGTACTCGTTCGTGAGTGGTAGTGCAAAACCCCTTTGTTTGAAGGACGAGTTCACGTAGAGTTCTTATTTGAGCTTTAGGGTTACGGATCTCACATGAAATTAATTTGCACACCACCGCAAAGGTTGTGGGTGTAAGCATTTGTGTTTCAGGATGTAATGGTTTCTGTAGCAGTGTAATGTAATGTTTTTACAAACCCTTTTACACCATATATGTTCTACAATGTTCTATGTTGTTGTGAACTTGATTTTGGCAAGTGAAGCATTGTAAATTTGGTGTAATTATGCCATTGTATCTGTTTTTGTTACAACAATTTTGTCAAATTTTTACAGATCTGTATAATAGGGGAAAGCTATGCGATTTCTTTAGCAATCCTTTGGACTTAATCTGTAAACTGGGTGTTCTTTGTTAATACAAAAAATTGTGTTTTGTGATATGGATTTACTAGATCAGGGCAAAATATATAAATCTGAAGTTTATCTTCTACTTGTGAACTTGACCTGTAATATTAGGATCTATTGTTATTTGTGCAAATAAAAGAAATTTTCTGGGCTTACTAGTTTTTGGTAGAATATTTTAGGGTTTGTTAACTTTGGGCAAAGGATTGAAGTTTGAAGTATAATATTGCCTGTCAATAATGCTCCTTAACACTAAATTTTAATGTATTTGGATTTTGGAGTATACTATTAGGTCACTGATGTTATTGTGTAAACATAAATATAATCAAGGGTTTTTTAAGGTTTTCGTTTACATGTTCAAACCCAAATCTTAAATTGCCAAAATATTTACTTTAATATTAGAATGGGACATTATAGTGGTATCAGTGCATATCACTTAAATTATATATTTATAGGGGATTTAAGGGATATTACCATTAATTTTGGTTGGGGACATTCCACCTAATGAATTTATGTTGTATATAGATCATCAAGCGTTAGAGTATTCGAATCAAAGTAAATTAATTAGATACATGTAAGGTGTGTTGAGTTTATGCAAAGCTATAAATCTCTATCGAAACACAAGAGTGCCAAACAGAATAGAGTTGCAGATCCATTGAGCAGAAGATGTATTTGTTGATTGAAATGAAAACTAAAGTAATTGGATAAGAGAAAATGAGGTATATTGCTAAAACATGGAAAGTATGCAAAGGAGCCAAAACATGGAAAGCATGCAAAGAGCCTGTAAGTATGGATGGAACTATGTGGGGATTATTTGATTTATAATATATGTTGCTCAAAGGAAACTAGATGTGTACTCCTACAAGTACAGTGAGGGGAAATTTAATCAAGCAGAAGCATGGAGTTGACAAGAGAGTAGCATTGGTAAGTGAGAATTACCATTGATTGCAAATGTATAAGGATGTGAAAAAATATATATTTACAATTGTAAAATTTGTCAAAATGCAAAAGGTGAAGTCAAAATGTTAGATTGTATAAGTCTTTGTTGATTTTAGAGAAACTTTAGGATATAAGCACGAATTTGTTTTAAATCTACCAAGAACACAAAGATGACACGATTCATTATTTATCAAGAAGTTAGACACAGTAATATCTAAGACAGTTACAGTAATACCCATAGTTACACTGCCCTGGGAAGGGGGGATGTTGGAATGAGGGGACAAGTTTCCGGGTAGGGGAGATAGAGGGGCCTCAATTTTGAGACGGCGAGGGGGACCGGGGGGGGGGGGGGGGGTGTATATACTATATACTATACATGTGGTATTTAAAATGCTAGGTTTGAAAAGATGTACAACAATATAAGACAAAAAGATGTAAAACAGTAACTGTAAAATAGTAAATTAGAATTACTAAATACTTGAACATTGCATTGAACATTGAACAATAAAATTTTAAATACTCGAATCAGCAAATGGAAGAGTTCTATTATATAATAGATATCAAAAGCATGAGTATCTAATCATAAAAATGATTACATTGAGTAGCATGATATGAATATCAAAAGCATGAGTATCTAATCATACAAATGATTACATTGAGTAGCATGATATGAATATCAAAACAAGTACAAACCACAAAATCAAAATGCCAAGGCCCGAAATGTAGTGAAAGGAAAAAATGAATAGAAATGAAGCTTGATAGTGTTTTGAAGGAATATAACACAAGAGATGGGTCCCACATACCCCTAGGGTTAGAATAGAACCCATAAAACAAATATATATTTTTTTAAATGTACTTATGTAGCTGCTGTGATAGTGGACTCTTGGGCGGCCCCTCAGGGGTTTGGGGATGTTGTTTCATCCCTTTGTCCCCTTTGGGGACACCAGGACGTCCCCTGTTGCCTTCGGGGATGCCGAGACATCCCCGCGTTTTCGGCAGACTGCGGTGATTTGGGTGGGGACGCTGCCCCCATGTCCCCCGTGCGTACCTGTTCTGGAAGCTGGGGATTTTGGGGGGGACGTGTCCCTAGGGTACACTGGTAATATTTGTAGCAGACTTGAAGAAAGCTTTTGCAGAAATGATACTAATACATCAACTTCCGCTGTGAAAGACCAAAAACACACTGCCGATAACGATCATCATATTGATCTGCAACCACACCACCGATATTATACCCTCAGAAAAATAATAAACTATTATCTTCTACAACCAGCGTATTCATCTGAACCGTCTCTATAATATGTGGCATCAACGTATTCTGCTCTCGTAGCAGCTCTCTTAAACACGATACACTAGTAAAAAACAAATTCTCTCCTTTGTGGAATCCAAAAAGACACCTCATAATGAACCGCCAGACATAAATAAAAAGAATCTCTGCTGAATACGAAGAGACCATCGTTTCATTACTATTAACCGCTGACCATTAAGGAGCCAACATATCCACGTGATACATAAAATGAGCCACCTCAGATACAAAGGAGTCATGAAGACAAGTCATTTCATACCTTTTCTGAATAAAAAACAGAAGTCAATATTGGTAATCACTGAAAGAAGGAACACAGATGACATATAGACAATATCATAAGGGAGGAATACATAGCCTGATGACAAGCAGCTCCCGATAGTTCACAACAGAGATACCAAAAATGTAAAGATCATCAACACAGGTATGGATGATATCTCTCGAAGCTACCGGAACATTAACACTCCCTCTTAGCAAGAGATAGATCATTCATATGTCATGCCAACACAAAGGCTGCACCAAAAATGTGATAACAACAAAACTTTATCACATATTCTCTCAACGTGAATTTGTCATCTCAACATGACGTTCACCATGGCTACTCCCAGAGGGTGAATAAACACAAGAGCTAAGTCATGGAGTCTCTCACATGACATCCACCATGGTTACTCCTAGAGGGTGGATCCACCATGGCTACTCCCAAAGGGTGGAACAAGGGCTTTCACCTCAAACTTCTCTTGCATAGTAGAACGCATTAACAAGGGCTTGCACCTCAAACTTCTTTCGCAAAGAAGAATGCATTAACAAGGGCTTGCACCTAAAACTTCTTTCGCAAAGAAGAATGCATTAACAAAGGCTTGCACCTCTGTGAAGAGCCTAACTTGGCCTCATCTTCAAACCCTCTAATTCTCATCAACTTTCTATGCAAATCATGTGATTGACATTTTGTCAAACAGTTGGCAGGCAATCTAGTATTGAGCTTAATTTGGCTTGTATATTATTTTAACTGTTTTGTTTGCTATTAGGACATTCCTCCACTGAATTGCAAATGAATTTGAATAGCATATAGAATTTCTTCATCTTAATATTCACAAGTTCTCCATATCCGAATGCATTACAAATAAAGGCAGATTTTAATTAATCTCAGAATTCTATAAAAGATATGGTTTCAAGATCGTATTTCAATCATATGTATTTAACCTCCGTAACAATACCAACTATGCCTCATGCCTTATACAAAACGTTTAGCATTATTACATAGAAAAAAAAGATCTATTTAAAGAACCTGTTATTCAAGGCGTTGAATGTTAGTGGCTGCTGCTGAGACCTTTATTCTGGTCCACGTGCTAAGTGGCTGGACTCCTAGCGTCAACAACAACAGTCTAGTCACTGACTTGCTATACCTCACGTGAGGTAGTTCCACGTATGAAGGTGGCACATACTCTCTGCAAAAGAGGTGACATTTCCTTCAGCAAGGGATGCCGTCAACTTCTACTCATTTCTCAGCCGCTGCGGATAATATTCCAACAGTCCCAAATCCACGCACACCATTCACTGATTAGTAAAACAAAACTCTCAACATTTCCAAAACTCACCACGCCTCCAGCATTAGATTTCGATTCCCAGCCAGGTGATTGAAATCAAGACCAGTAATGATTTCTACTAAATTCCAGTAGATAAGAATGGCCTCTTCCAGCAAGCCATAGTTCAATGATGATTCAATTTTCAGAATTGAATCCTTCCTCTAGTCACAGGCAAAACAATACGAAGGAAGACGATTGGTTATACAACAGCAACCAAGAGAGACAATCGATCATACAACAACAATCGATTGAGGATTAGATGAAGAAGAATCAGTCTTCAATCAACTAAT
>MU223385.1:813288-837057 GCA_018584345.1 Thuja plicata
TGCACTGGAGTGATCCTGATGATAAAAGATGATGAACGAACCTGACGGGGTGACTTACTAAAAATAGATGCTCTCTCCAAGATTCTTGGAGCCCAAACCGGAAGCCAAAAATGAAAACCGAGAGCATTATTCAACTCCTCTAACTCATCTGAGCTCATCGGAACTATCCCTTGACTTACTATAAATAGTAAGTTCACACCAAAGACCCTCTAAACCCCTCGCCAGACCACGAGGATCACAATAATGACCTGGCACCATCATTTCAATGACCTGCTGAAAAATGGGGACATTACAACCTCAAATTTCTTTCGCAGAGAAGAATGCCATTACAAGGGCTTTCACCTCAAATTTCTTTGCTTAGAGAAAAATGCATTATAAGGGCTTTCACCTTAAATTTCTCCCTCTCAGAGAAAAATGCATTAAGCTCGTAATAAGAACAATTGGATGCTGAGACTCCTTCTCAGGAGAGACACCCTCTGAGTAAGGGCAGCCTTCTCACAACTTTGATTGTCACAATAAATTACTATTGGCTCCAATGTTTGACCAAGGACTGCTTCTCGAACTTGCTGATCCTCTGCAAAGGACTTGGCACTCTCCTTCTGCCACACAAGCTCCCTCTGAATCTTATTTCTTCCTCTTCGAAGAAGCTGAATGCAAAGACAATCTGTATAGGTTCTTCCTCTTTTGAATGCAATCTCTCATCATACTTATGCTCCTCAATCTGTCCTGGAAGCATTTTATAGAGATTATTAATAGACTCAACCTATCCTATACAAATTAATGCTAAAAGCATACATAATTTACTATTCTCAATATTATAGCATGAATTAACTATATAAAATTTATGATCAATATTCAAATACTTATCTCTTTATTGCCTAAATTTCCTCACAATCCACTAATAGATCTGTCGCCATCAGATAGTTCTAATGCAGGTAGAGAACAGGGATAACTTTAAGAAACCCCCCTCCAAAAAAAGATGTAAAATCTAGGCGAATCTTTCATTGCCTTGAAAATGAAATTAATTTCTATTGGCGAATCTCTGAATTTTTTGAGAAAAAAAAATCTTATATGCGATTATTTTTGAATCATAATTTTTTTGTAAAATATATTGGCAATCTCAAACAATAGAAAGAAGTTGATTAATCACCATGAAAAATACTTTCATTTTTTAAAAAAATAATAAAAATTATTGAGCTACATGTAAAAATCTTTGATGGGTTTACGGGATAGACTCTATAATATTTAGTTGCTACCATTTATTAAAATGTAATCCAATAACCCTCATTATATTGTGTGAGATAAATGTATTGATGTTTTTAAATTTTAATGGGACCCAAAATTTCTTCAAGACCATTGATTTCTATTGAGATCAACAATCCAAAGAAATTTCAACCCCCATAAGCATTACAAATCAAATAGTAGTACTTTTACCTAATGGACTATAATGAGGATTACTATATTATATTTTAAATCAATGAAGATGACTAAATATTGATGATACAACCCTATAGTAACTAATAATAATGATATATTATTGGCGAATAAATATAAATTTGTACAATAACTTATAAAATTTGGGCGAATGGAATCTAATTATGTATTGAATATTGTGGCGAATCTTTGAGTTCAAGTTTTTAATAAAATAAATTATTTGGCGATTTAAATATTTTCTAAGACAATTTTGTAAAAATGTGGCAATTTAGGTTGCCTTAAATCTTGAATTATTAGCCAACTTTGTGTTCTCAAATTTAAAAAATTAGCCAATTGGTGAATATTAGCCACTAAAAATATCACTGGCAGAGAATGAAAAATTCAAACACCAGCACATCTGCTATCCTCGTAGACATGAATGCCAAACATGTAAGCATAGTTGAGCATGACAGCATCCTCCCCGTTGATGTCAAAATGGAAGCTTTGGACAAGGTTGCAAGAGAAGCCTCAATAGCTGAGATTGTAACCACCGAATAACATATTCAACACCCATTAGTCATTAAGATTCTTCTAGAATCTAATTGACTTATTTTGGTTCTGGATCGTTTCCATAGACCCGCTTTGATACAATGCTAAATTTTAGAACCAGAATGCAAGATACAATCAGTAGAAACTCAATAACAGATGACACAAGAAATTATTCTAGGAAAACCCTCCACTTAAGGGTGAAAAATCCAGCCCCACAAAATATAGATCCTTTATTGTATGCTCAAATAAATACAGAGTTCTCAAGCTTCTGATTGTTGACTCTCATCAATCAATCAATCATCCTTATATAGAGTTTGATCGCTTAGCTATGCAAATACATAATGAAAAACACAAGTCGATATTGGTAATCACTAAAAGAAGGAACACGGATGACATATAGACGATATCATAAGGGAGGAATATACAGCCCGATGACAAGCAACTCCCGATAGTTCACAACAGAGATACCAAAAATGTAAAGAACATCAACACAGGTATGATAGATTTGATACTGGCTGTTTGTCATTTTACAGTTATTCACAGAGACCCCACAAAACATTCTATGGGGTCTTCTTAGCTTTTAGACTTTTACCATCTTTGTACATTGTTTCTGTGCTTCTGTTTTCAATTTGCGATAATGCTTTTCATCTGTACAAGGTGTTGATATTAATTCTATGTGCCAGTTTTGCATGCAAGTGATCAACTGTTCCAAACTATGATGAATTGTTTTAGAAGTTACATTTGATTCATTTTCACATCAACATTCCCTTAATTTTCTGTCTGGGGACAGGATGATGCTTCACAATGTCTACCATCTGCAAAATACTTGTAACACAGGGTTATGGCAAGTGGATGTTGTTTCGTGCTCAAGGACATCATGGCATGTTTTTTCTGTACCTTGGGATGTGGGGATTTCCTGAAGTGTCCCTTAATCCAATAGACACCTGTGGACTTTACCCCCGTACCTGTTTTAAAGTTGTTTTTAACTAGCCATTTTTTATTGAGAAGGTACAAGGATCACACAGCATTATAACGCAACTGATCTGACTACTGTATTTACTATTTACTATTTACTGATTTAACTGACTTTTTGAACATGAACAGTTTGACATCAAGAAAAGTACAGCTGGTATCCAGAAAATATGTATAATTAGCTGTCATACTTACCTGTGGAGTGAAAAATTCTGATTTTTTATGGTCATAAGTATTTGAGAACTCCTTTGGCTATTGCTTCTCTACTTCTAAGGCAATCTTACTTGTTTAGAGTTTCTTAAAGTTGCTTGTGTAATCATAAAACCTCATTGCATTAGGTCTTTAATGATTCCCTCTGTTCGCCTGACCTTAATTGTAAAAAATATGTTTTATTTTATCTTGAGTCCCTGTCTTCTTGTGTCACTTTATGTCTCAGTACTTGGTCTTGTGTAGTCCTTATTTTACAAAGAGTGACATAGTTTGTGACATTGATCTGATGTATAATGTGACATAAGGGGGCTTTTGATTGATTCAGTTTCATGAATCTTGGTAATGGCATTGAGTAGTCATATGTTACCTCTGGTTCCCATGTATAGATGTGAAGCAGAGCGTCTTTTAGCTTGGGAATTATATATTGCATTATCAGATAATGTTAATATTTTTGGATTAGCAGTCAGTTTCCTCATACTACCTGAAATCCCTATCTAGACATCCTATCAGAGCTGTCATATCTGGAAGTGCATTCATGGAATCAGTTATGCAGTAACGGGATTTCCAGGTCCTTTGCCTCGTGATTTTCACGTGATATCTGAGATAATTTTTAGGTGATAATTGAATTGGTGTTTGGAATTCTAGATTTTAAGACTACAGATGTACACATGTTCATCAATGCATTTTGCCAATTTTGGTCTGAGATTTTGCAGTGTATTTTGTGTTTGAATTGTACCATTTAGATATTGAAAATTAAAATGCCTAGGGAAGAGGACCCAGTACCTGAGCGCATTCCAATGCCTGTGATAGTAGCTATTGATTTAATGCCTATACTTGATGATTTAATACCTACACTCATTGATTTAATGTCCAATTTTTTTTGACAACATCGCACCAATAGTCGTGACTTTAAAGTTTTTATTGCTACGATGACTACCCATTAATTGAATAAAATGTATAGTCAGTTGTTGAAAGCAACCAATCATGTGATGCCACTTAAGCTGCACAAGTATGGGTGTCCCTTTTGCACGACTATTGGTCTCACCTTTTTTTGGGCTGTTCTGGACACTTCGGCAAAAACCGCGCTGATGTGGCATCATATTTGATGACGTGGCCTTGAAACCTTAGTTATGAGCAGGGGACTTGCCAAGTAAGCTACAGTAAAAAATTGGGAGTGATTTGAAATTTTCCACATAGGATTTTTGAGAAGCGGGAAGTTAGGGTGCTCAACTATTGGGTCCTCCCCCCTAGATCCAGGACTAGTTTCAAGTTAATAGCTACATTCTGTAACCTGTAGTTAGCTTGTGTGTCTCACATGGGCTTGGATTGCACACTCCTGACGCAATTAAAAACTTATATTATTTAGCTGGTTTATAGAGGGCATACTGTACATGTTCTCTCGCCCTCTAGTAAACATACATAAAATATTTATAATAGAAAGCATATTAAAAATGAAATTTATTTAGATTAAGCCTTTTAAATATTACTGGGAAAACTAGTTATACACTTTATGGACGAGTAAGAAACTGGTTTGTAGTTTATGGCGCTTGCATAACTTAATTAAGTGATATCTATGACTAAATCATATTTCTGCAGGACTTCACAGCAGAGCAGGCAGCTATATCACCTCCCAATGGTTGGAAAGCACATTATGCAGCAACAAAAGCTGTAATTGATGTAAATGAGGAATGGTATCATGTGTGCAAATTAAAATCATTGCGGGGGATGAGTCGTCTCTGGCTTAATGCTGACTATGTTAAGTGTATACTTCCAGGCAGGGCAGTTTTCACAGGGTAATACTTTTGGCTTAGATTATTGTCAGCTATCCATAGATTTTCTCATGTGGTCAGTTTATTTACAGATTAATAACCAAGGTGATATTTTTTGACCATTTGTTAAAAAGGTTATATCCATAATGTGACAGAATTCTTATGTTTTTAATTTTTAAATAATCAAACAAAATTTGCAGGTATGAAAAAGTGTTGCAGAGTTGGGCAATTAGATTCCAGTGGGATCAACATCATGATCCCCAGCTCCGTGATGTTCAGGCGAGGGTGTTTGGGGATATGGCATGGGTAACTTTTAAAGAATTTTTCAATGCAGCCATAGGTCCTGTTCTGGCTACTAATATATTTGAGTTTCACAATGGGCAGTGGTTCATGGTTCATCATCACAGTTCGCCTATGGTCGAGGTTGGCATTGCTGACCCCATGGTGCTTGTATAAACAAGTTGTATATGAAGCACTTCATCATCCTTTCTTAAAGAGGTAGATAATTTCATATGTGCTTTGGCTTCGATGGTTTTGTTTCCTGGTATATGTCATCTGCATTTTTGGTCAAACATGACATGACTTGCCTTTTGTTTTCATGATTCAGTAAGTCTTTTTAGGATGTAAGCCTTTAAATGAGGTCAAATGGATCTCTCCTTTGCGGAGGAATTCATATGAATTCCATTTTCTCTGTCTAAGCTGGGATCACGTTAGGATTCGTCTATTTTTGTAGCTTTCATAACCAGACAATCGAAGATTCCAAAACGTATGCATGCAGTTGCAAAGTTGTGGTTTATGATAGGTTTCACGGGAAGTAATTTTGGTTTTACCTTAGTTTGAGCTTTCGAATATTCATATAGAAATCCAGCTATATCATATATGCATGGATTTCTGAGATGGCATACACATTGTAGACTTATGTGAAAGTCTTAAATACTGTACAGCATTTTATGTTTATTGTAGTCTGAGTTCTGATGGATAGGAAACAGTGATATCTTTTAGTAGCAACTTTAGAAATGCGTTAAATCTGTGAATTTACAAGTTTACACACCAGACATTAGTATACTAGTTCAAAGGCAGATCATTCATTGTGCCAGTCTATTTACAACTAATCAATGATTTGAAGAAAATAACTGCTTGCGAGCATAATCACCACAAAGCAGGTAGTTGATCACCCCAAAAGTGTATGGTTGGAGTTATTCAGCTGACTGACTTCTCATTTTACTGGTTATTGAATTATTCGTATGATACCCAAGCCTTTCTTCAAGCAGGTTCTTGAAATAGTCGCATGGTGTGATAAACTGTAGCTAGTATATTTCTTAAAATTGTTGATCCTTTAAATGTGATAGAAATTGGTTGTATTCTTTTGTTGGGTAATCTTGAGTGAGGTTTCGGACCACCTTTAATTTGTTGTGTGGCATGCATGGCTGACATTATTAAATGCCTTATAATCATTATAACACAACCTTGCTGATATTCTGAAAACTCCACGTGGGAGTAGGTCAGGGAGAGATCTGTGTAAGCAAATGGTATACGACATTTCTTCCAAATTATATCTCCTTGTGAACATAAATAGAGAAATAACTGGTATTCTTTTGTTGGGTAAATCTTTATTGAGGTTTTGGGACACCTTTGTTGTGCAGCGTGCATGGCTGACATTATTAAATGCCTTATAATCATCACAGCACAACCTTGCCAATATTCTGAATACTCCATGTGGGAGTAGGTCATGGAGAGATCTCTGTAAGCAAATGGTATATGACATTTCTTCCAAATATGTCGATCAATTCTTGTATCTCCTTGTGACCATAAATAGAGAAATAACTGGTATTTACTACATCTGAAGATCAGAGCTTTGTATATCGATTTCTGTAAGTAATGGATGATCACCGCTATACCTGATGAATCGTGGAAGATGGTTTATGGGTTAATAAGATGTAGTAATAGATAAGTCAAATTATAATTTCATAAGATGATTAAGAAGTTTGGGCAACGTGGATTATCTTTAACTACAACATTTGTTTCCATGCGCATTTGAGAACAGCTATAAGGTGGTTAATAAAACTGGATACATTAAAACTAAAAAGGCCAAAATATAATTTTATCCAAGACTACCAAAATTAACATCAAGATGGAGATGAGCCCATTATGGACGTTCTGTTATTCATAAATATTAATTGGTTGCATAATAATGAAATTTCTTGAATCATTGTTTTCACTTTTGATGTAAGTTCATTCCATGGGACTAGGATTGATATTAGCTATCACCAGGCTACTCCACGGTGTTGTTGGAGTGGTAGTAAGCTCAAAACCACACATTACAAAATTCAAACTATATAGATAGATAAAATTTTAATGACTTCAATAACTCGGTTCTTTTCTTGTGCAAGCTGATGATGAGCCCACTTAACTTTTGAATGTGCTCTTCGTTGAATAGGTTATGCCAAGAGCTAGCAGATATAGTAGCCGCAAATTTATATGTAGGGTTGAACAAGAAAGTCTCGATGTTTCAAGGGAGGTGCTGGCTAGTTTGTACCCTTCAAAATCACACTATGTTAAAGCATGGGTAGCAGACTTGTTTGTGTGAGTTTAGCGCATGTTTTGTGGAATTTATTGGGAGATTAAGTCAGATTGATGAGTTTTACACAAGTCAAAAGACATCACTAGGTATTTAGGCGGGTCAATTATTTTGGCAATCATTGCCTAAGATCACACAAGTTTATGGGTCTTCTTTTTAGATGACAAGTCAATTAGCTCCCTCTATTACAAAGCTCCATCGATTGTTACCTCATTAGAAATGAACAGATGAAGTTTCTTTGGTAATATTGTAGGTCATCATAATGAAAGCTCCATTAGTTTTTACTTCATTAAATTTGAAGAGCAAAGGAATTTTTTATATGGCAAAATTGTAATTATGTAAGTTTAAGTCATAGTAAGCTCCATTTGTTGCCTTTTAATTGAAAAAAGCACTTGACATGATCTATTCGGGAACATAGATTGTAGTCTATTTTTTATTGTCACTAGGTGTTTTAAGGCCATAAAATTGAATGAAATTGCCTTTGTAGTCCTTCTGCAAATAAGCAATAATACCTATACACGGGACATGGAAGACATCACATGATATTTAATGAAAGACATCAAATGATATTTAATGGTTATGGTGGTTGAAGTACAATTGCTATATTTTAAGAATTGACGAACCAAGTTTTTGGAAGTCTTGTCATGGCTAGAAAGAGGCAAAATATAATAAGAGCATGGGCCCACACAAAATAATAAAATAATTATGTTCAACACCAAACCACATGATATTTAATTAAAGACATCTATATTTGATAGTTTAGGTGGTTGAATTGACGAACCAAGTATACAATGAGCATGAGTCCACGCAAAAGAAAAGAATAATTATGTTCAGCACCAAACTACGTTGCTTGGTGTATTTTTGGAGATTTGCTCAAGTATTAAGCCTTCTCAAGAATAAGCTTTAAGTTTTATTTTGGTATAAAATACTGCGGTAATGGATGTGTGAAATTATTTGTAAATGCACTCACACAAAATAATTATGTTCAACACCGTTGCTTGGTGTATTTTTGGAGATCAACTCAAGTTTTAAGCCTTCTCAAGCATAAGCTTTAAGTTTTATTTTGGTATAAAATATTATGGCAATGGAAGTTTTATTTTGGTATAAAATATTGTGGCAATGGATGTTTTACATTGAAATTATTTGTAAATACATCCACACAAAATAATAAAATAATTATGTTAAACTCCAAACTACGTTGCATGGTGTATTTTTGGAGATTTGCTCAAGTATTAAGCTTCTCAAGCATAAGTGTTAAGTTTTATTTTGGTATAAAATATTGCAGCAATGGATGTTTTACATTGAAATTATTTGTAAATGCATCCACATAAAATAATAAAATAATGTTTTACATTGAAATTATTTGTAAATGCATCCACATAAAATAATAAAATAATTATGTTCAACTCCAAACTACGTTGCATGGTGTATTTTTAGAGATTTGCTCAATTATTAAGCTTCTCAAGCATAAGCGTTAAGTTTTATTTTGGTATAAAATATTGTGGCAATGGAAGTTTTACATTGAAATTATTTATAAATGCGCTTGTACTTGTTTAATGTTTAATTTTGGTACAAAATATTGTGGCAGTGGATGTTTTACATTGAAACAATTTGTCAATTTGTCAATGTAACCCATACTAAATTGTTTAATTAGAGTACTTGGCAAGGTGCCACACCAATTTTTTTAATGCATGTTGGTTAATTATTGAGCCTATTGAGCAAAGGCTCTAACATAATTTTTCCTAATCTAATATGCAATAATTTTTCAAGAGGCTTTAAGTTACTTCTTCCTAATCTAATATGCAACAATTTGATTTTGTATATTTAACATGATATATGCGTTCTAAAGATCATTAAATATAAAACAATGTGGTTTGAAACAATGTGGTTTGAGCATTGAAATTTGTATAGGTAGGAATCCACTCCAAATCGTAAAGTAGGTTGATTGGTGAGCCACTAACAATCGGTTGATTTTAGAGCCTTTCTTTAGAGAGGTATTATTATATTGTGACCTAACATTTTAGGTCAATATGTTATTTTTATCTAACACAATGGGCTTTGAATGTTGAACTAGTTTAGATATAAATATATTGTAAAGTTTATGTCCCTCTTTACAAATGTTTAAAGGCTTTTGTGTGTTAAGTTGATTCCCTTTGCTTGTAACAAATATACATAAATAATTTTTTTTTTATTAATGTAATGATTAGTTATTTTTATATTGGAGATAGTTATGTTAGATAAAAGTCAAGCTTTGCTAATTAAAAATCTTTGAATTCTTTTTATTTAAGCAAAAAGAAAAAATGATTTAGTGTGCATTTTTGGATTCAACTGTGTTAATTTTATTCTGATGCAACTAAAATTGACACAGTTGAATCTAGAAATGCACTCTAATTGCTATGGCATGTGGAAATCTAATGTCTACTAATGATTAAGTTAATTAGAAACTATGCATGATTAAAGACAACATTTGTCATTATCTGGTAAACAACCCTTTTATTAAATTTGTATTGTTTTTTTAATGAGTTCATAAGGTAGTGCTTAAAAATTAACATGCACTTGTTATGATATACGAAAGCTTAACTATAGATGCACTTGTGATATTGAAATGACCCTAACTGGCCATTTACTGATTTTTCCGAATTAATCTCATGCAGATTTAAAACAAACAATAACATGCAAATAATCGTCGAACCCAGAACAATAACCAGTAGATATATATTCAAATAACCAGCAAGTACATTCTCATGAAAACCTCAGAAATATGGTTTTGTATTATACAACGACAATACAATAACCAAACAGTACAATATCCAAACTGAAATATAGAAATAATAGTGAGATCGGCTGATAAAGAACTTGATGAAACAATGGCGAACTCTGAAGTGAATTCGCACTAGGATGAATCGGGTTTCCGTCCAATCCACCAAGAAATGCTGAAGGTTTCCGTCCTCAGATTTCTGATTCGATAGATGAAGCTTCTTGAATTCTCAAGGAGAAATAAAATCTATAATACTGAAGCATGCTCAATGAGTCTCCAAAATATCCTCTTATAGCTGCAACTGTGACTCTTCAGTTTCCCCACTGTGACTCTTTGTATGCCCATTTCGTCTCTTTATAAACTCACTTTAAGTCACTTTAAATAAATGACCGTTGAGTTATAAAGTAAAATAATAAATAAGTGAGGAAATCATTCGGCATTAAAATGGGAGCCTAAATGAGCTCGGATGTCGTCGTGTGATAGCTTGCCAAAAATCTCTCGACGAGACGCTCCAAGTCCACTACTGAAAAGCTAAGAATTTTGACCCCTTGCTGACTTACTATAAATAGTTATTTCCCTGGAAACCCACATAAATTGCACCGATTGGCCTAGAACTGAAACCACCAAGGCCAATTATCCCCTAGAACACTGTCACGCCACGGTCAGCCCTTCGGATCAAGGTAAAAAGGCTAACGACATGGTTCAATATAATGTACCCCAAAAAGGGGACATTACAATCATCCCTTCCCAGAGATTGCTTGCCCTCAAGAAATCAGTGTCTACCCACTGAGATCAAATACCAGGATCCCAAACCAACCTCTGGGAGGCGACTCCACCAACCAATCATGTGAAACTGACCCAGTCATTATGCTCCGATTTGTGAAGCCACTCATACAATAACCAACCAGCAGCCCAAATAATGTCAGGACCCCAATTCACTGTAGGATCTGTCGAACCAATCTGCCCTGTACTGCTAACCTTTGTAAGAAGGATCTCAACCCAACTGAGAACCTCACTCCAACTGGGATCTCCCACGCCTCTACCATCATATGCCGGAGAAAACCAAGTCTCCTGTCGAGCGGTTCCAAAAATGAGAGCCAGCCGCGAGTATGCCCCTCCTGGATCCCACAAGCAAAAGAGCCACACAACTTCCTAGCTGACTGAAATATCTCGATGCTCACTGTCCCAACTGAGTGACATATCAGAAGTATCCATCTGCCATAAAGTTTCCCCTCTGGTATGTAATCTGAACCAACAACTGTGTCGAAGAGGCAAACTGTCAAGATTGCCAGATAAGGCTCCCACCTGTGACGCACTAAATAGCTCTGCTGGAAACCCCAAATCAACATAAGGACTCCATGACTGTCTCTCAATACCCGGAGTCATACAATGTATACCATTGTGTGAAAATTTCACACTAACCAATATAACCAGCATACCAAGCTTGATAACCCCGTACTGGATAAGTCCTACCTGATCAACATCATTACTGAGTGGTAGTGTAAGAAGAGAAACATCACTCACCATGCCGCGAGACAAAACTACCTCTCCTGGATTGTGGGTACACAAACCACGTTGCTCATCAACTGAGCTCATCCTGCTACTCCAACCTGGTAACCAAGGCTCACCTCTGATGCCTGCACCCGGGTCCCATACCCTGCAACTAACATCGTCCTCCTCCTGGGAATAGGAAGTATTTCCCTCATCTATCTCAAAGAGGGGATTATCAATAGTCAACCCCACACCCCTACGAAACAAGGAGTTATCCACCATTTGGAAGTGGTCCAACTCATCAAGGAACTCCCTGTGACCCAATGATCTTCTTGGACAATTGTCCAATTCATATGTCTACTGAATGCTGTCAAGCTCCTGAACCACCTCCTGATAGAATTCAGACCTATCCCTGTCATCCTACTCCCTGTACTGGCTAGAGACCACAATATGATTCCTCGCCTCCTGTAGAGCGATACGAGTGTACTCCAAAGTGCTCTGAGTAGCACTAAGCTCCCTATTGAGCTTACCGATCTCAACCTCCTTACTCCTCAACTGCTCAGCATAATTCTCGGCAACCTGTAACCGGTGGTCACGATTTGTAAGTAGCCTCAAATATTCTGACTTCCAATCCTCAAAAGCCATCCTGACTCCCTGTAAACCTGCAGTATAGGATCCAATCCCTCTGCCGTCTTGCCCTTGATCTCTCTGAGCTGTCCTGTATAGATCATCAATGATCTGGTGGGTGCTATCATGGTGAACAAGGGCTGCAGTAATAGCATCATTATTGACCTTCAGCTGACGCTGTAAGGTATGCTTCTCATCGTTGTCATTTTTAAATACACTCTCTGATTGATCATCCAAATCATCATTACGCATACGTGATGCGCTACTATAGAAATCACACGATTCCTCATATTCTGTAACCTGCATATTTGTTGCCTCTTCTTTAGCCTCATCTTCATGCATGGATTCAATATTTGTTTTACAATCTCGTGCTTCGATGACAACCTCATAAGGCTTTTCTTCAATAACTGACTTAATTTTTTGTTCGCTTATAGGTTGATTAATGATAGCTGAAAACTCTTCATATAAATTTCTGCACCTATCTTGTGCAAGTAGATCTCGAGCCAAATCCTGACACTGCTTTCTTTCCATTAAAGGTCTGTGTTGAAACTTTGGATTAAAGTCCAAGTAGTTAGAGAAGGTTAAATCTCTTTGAACCCGCGGAGGAAGTGTGTTGTACTCATTATATATGCTGAGAATTTCAGTCCTTTTATCTGGTTGTGGAAACTGGGCTAACTATTACTGCACTTTAGCAAGATCCTTCCAAACTTGTGTGCTGCTAAACAATCCTGCCATTATGACCTATCCTGCTTTCCACTAAGAAGCACTGTAAGAACGCCTTCCTATTTTGTCCTTAAAATTTTAGAATTTATTCAAGTGCATCGTGTCAAACAATTTGTATGTGAGGTCTATTCTAATTTTCTGAATCCGAGTTTAACATTGTTGACTTTACTGTTGTGGATGTTCTTTAAATACTGATACCAGTGATGAACAAAAGAGATATTGAACGGAAATTTTGACCTGTTACCAAAGCTATAATAGTCTTGAATCTCAACAACTATAAGAACTTCAATTCCCCAATATTTGCTAGGCTGGAGAATTATTTTTTCAGGGGATTTTGATAATTTGGTTGTTCACAATTCACATATTCTAGAATTAAGCAGTTCACAGGAAACCGATTCTGACAGGCGCTTGAACTAAATCCAGACTTTAGAATTCCAGTCTCATCTACAAGTTGAAGATGTTACACAACAACACTAAGTAATGAATCTCAATTTCTGAAGCAAACTCTATACTAGAATGCTTCCACGACATTCTCAACAATTTCCAATCTCAGTTTGGCTGCTAAATGTCTCCATTTGATTCAGTTCTGTATACATTCCTCCTAACCAATGATTCAACACACATGGATTGATATGTGTTAACCTCCAGTCCTTGCTCCTCATACACGGCAGAGGCTGCTGATAAAAAACTCCCGACTCTCGGTCACGGTAGTCACCAACAGGAAACTATGGGAAAGTCATTAACTAACGCTCGGGCAGAGCCGTTCATTACAGGTATACTCTGACAACAATTTTAAATAGAACATTTGATGCTTCCATTCCAAACAGGCAATAATACCAATGAGAAAACTGTTATACTTCTACGCAGCAACTTGACGACAATAGGGGATCCTCAAATAGTGAAAACAAGTCCATTTCAGATGGTAGAAGATTCCAAACTCTGCAAGGGCAGCTAAAAGTAATGCTCAAAAATATTTGGAATTCCAAACGTTGTCCTCTTGTCAAAGATGGTGCTCGCAAATTGTTGTTCGTCCAAAAATGATACACGGGAGACTCACCAAGTACCAATTTGCACCTTAGATTCGTCTATGCTTCCAGCCCAGAAGCTTGCTCCTTCTGGTTTGTGTCGTCTCCCAACTCTACTCACGGAAGTAGTTTCTTTTCTTCTTCCAGAACTGACTAAGCTGCTAACTGGAGCTCCTTGCTCTTTTATTTTAAAGAAGCCCCTCTAATTTCTAGTGCAATGTCAATGTCTTCGACAATCTTCTGCGAACAACCCCCTCGTGCCTGAACTTGTAACAAATTGCAGAGAATACCAAAGTCTAGCGCTATACTTCACGCGAATAATAGCCGAAGCTTTGTTTGCCGAAAAAGAAAAAATGTTCTCAATCCTCGTAATAGGTAGAAGCCTGATAATATTTAAAATACTTGATATACCTTTTATTGTGTGAGCAGTCTACTTAACTGCTAGCTTTTAGAAAAGTAACATGGTGGCGGTTCATATACGACCTCTAATACCCACCACGATTCACCCATGTCTTCACCCACGGTAAGCACTAAGAACGTAGATGATAAACATCTAAATCTGCTCACACGCCTCCACTCACCCAAACACAATCCCTGTAGACGTGGCCTTGTTGCTGTAGGGATACCATCCACCCTCTGCACTACTTTGCAAGGTGACACCAACGTCGACCACTACCACTATGACACACTGTGTTGAGATGCCTGTGCGTATCCTTGTCACACCCCACCTACGCGGAAGCCCGTGAAAGCTTTCCTCAAGCGGCTAGTGCTTATGGCAACACCCGTATTCCAATACGGTCTGCACTCACTCCTTAACCAGAGACTCTATGCGGAGGCTGATATTGGAAATCAACTACAGACATTAACGTCAAGGCTCAGTCACTGGTGTCCCTTTCAGTCTCAAATGTCTGGCAAAATCGTGACTTCCTGTGTATGTTTTGAACATCCAATTGATGTCGTTCTCTACCAAAGAGACCCGAGATGATGTTGGGTAAGCTTGTTCATGAAACGTTAATACTGTAATGAATATGCTATCTGCGTTTAGCTGAGTACCCTCAAACAGGAACGTAACAACCCAGATCTGGGAGGACTTCCAAGGGTGGTGTCTAAATTGTTAAACCCATTTTTCGAGAATGTTGCTTCCTTCTTTGTTTTTTGAAACCTAACTAAGAATGTGTATTCCAACAGACTGATTTCCTTTACTCATAAAAACCCTTCTGAAAATAAGTCTCTGCAAAACTCCACAGGCTGGCAGGAAAACCAGCTCTGATACCACTGAAATGACCCTAACTGGCCATTTACTGATTTTTCCCAATTAATCTCATGCAGATTTAAAACAAACAATAACATGCAAATAATCGTCGAACCCAAAACAATAACCAGCAAATGTATATTCAAATAACCAGCAAGTACATTCTCATGAAAACCTCATAAATATGGTTTTGTATTATACAACGGCAATACAATAACCAAACAGTACAATATCCAAACTGAAATATAGAAATAATAGTGAGATCGGCTGATAAAGAACCTGATGAAACAATGGCGAACTCTGAAGTGAATCCGCACCGGGATGAATCAGGTTTCCGTCCAATCCACCAAGAAATGCTGAAGGTTTTCGTCCTCAGATTTCTGATTCGATAGCTGAAGCTTCTCGAATTCTCAAGGAGAAATAAAATCTACAATACTGAAGCATGCTCAATGAGTCTCCAAAACCTCCTCTTATGGCTGCAACTGTGACTCTTCAGTTTCCCCACTGTGACTCTTCGTATGCCCATTTCGTCTCTTTATAAACTCACTTTAAATAAATGACCGTTGAGTTATAAAGTAAAATAATAAATAAGTGAGGAAATCATCCGACATTAAAACAGGAGCCCAAATGAGCTCAGATGCCATCGTGTGATAGCTCGCTGAAAAGCTCTCGACGAGACGTTCCAAGTCCACTACTGAAAAGCTAAGAATTCTGACCCCTTGTTGACTTACTATAAATAGTTATTTCCCTGGAAACCCACAGAAATTGCACCGATTGGCCTGGAACTGAAACCACCAAGGCCAATTATCCCCTAGAACACTGTCACGCCACGGTCAGCCCTTCGGATCAAGGTAAAAAGGCTAACAACACGGTTCAATATAATGTACCCCAAAAAGGGGACATTACAATCATCCCTTCCCAAAGATTGCTTGCCCTCAAGAAATCGATGTCTACCCACTGAGATCAAATACCGGGATCCCAAACCAACCTCTGGGAGGTGACTCCACCAACCAATCATGTGAACTTGACCCAATCATCACGCTCTGATCTGTGAAGCCACTCATACAATAACCAACCAACAACCCAAATAATGTCAGGACCCCAATTCACTGTAGGATCTGTCGAACCAATCTGCCCTGTACTGCTAACCTCTGTAAGAAGGATCTCAACCCAACTGAGAACCTCACTCCAACTGGGATCTCCCGCGCCTCTACCATCATATGCCGGAGAAAACCAAGTCTCCTGTCGAGCGGTTCCTAAAATGAGAGCCAACCGCGAGTATGCCCATCCTGGATCCCACAAGCAAAAGAGCCATACAACTTCCCAGCTGACTGAAATATCTCGATGCTCATTGTCCCAACTGAGTGACATATCAGAAGTATCCATCTGCCATAAAGTTTCCCCTCTGGTATGTAATCTGAACCAACAACTGTGTCGAAGAGGCAAACTGTCAAGATTGCCAGATAAGGCTCCCACCTGTGACGCACTGAATAGCTCTGCTGGAAACCCCAAATCAGCATAAGGACTCCATGACTATCTCTCAATACCCCGAGTCATACAATGTATACCATTGTGTGAAAATTTCACACTAACCAATATAACCAGCATACCAAGCTTGATAACCCCATACTGGATAAGTCCTACCTGATCAACATCATTACTGAGTGGTAGTGTAAGAAGAGAAACATCACTCACCATGCCACGAGACAAAACTACCTCTCCTGGATTGTGGGTACACAAACCACGTTGCTCATCAACTGAGCTCATCCTGCTAGTCCAACCTGGTAACCGAGGCTCACCTCTGATGCCTGCACCCGGGTCCCATACCCTGCAACTAACATCGTCCTCCTCCTAGGAATAGGAAGTATTTCCCTCATCTATCTCAAAGAGGGGATTATCAATAGTCAACCCCACACCATTATCAAACAAGGAGTTATCCACCATCTGGAAGTGGTCCAACTCATCATGGAACTCCCTGTGACCCAACGATCTTCTTGGACAATTGTCCAAGTCATAGGTCTGTTGAGTGCTTAATGACTTAAAATTAGGAATGACATGTCTTTATTAACTATCTAGATGATGAAATATAAAGTCATATTATTCTCAGTAAACATAATGATTAGGTGTAATATTACACACATATAACATTATCTTAGATGAAATATAATATTACATGAGAACTAGAAATGAGTCATAGCAATGAGGCTATATTAAGTACCCATGTACATAGATGCTCCTAAAGAATGACAACGAAAACACTCAAAAAAAAGATGATGAAGAGAGAGATAGGGTACCTAAATGTGTTGCATCTTGCACTAGAAACATACTGCAATGTTGAATGCTTACGAAGATTCACTTTTGTTAAACAATGGTTCTTCTCTTTGAAATATTTAAGCTCATAAGCACATGTAGGTCTTCCCAGGCCATGCCTAGACCATAAAGGAATATGAGGGAAGAAAAAATAAGATTATCAACTTTGGAGCATTTTCATTATTTTCCACATTGGTGTTAAGTGGTGTCTATATTTTATCATGAGTCTTGGGTACAATTGTAAATAGTGACAACAAATATTAACGAAGACTGACATATAATAAGTGCCAAAATAGATGACTACATACTTGTTGAAGCACTATCATCAAAGTGGGCAACATTTCTTAATGTCTCTTCAAGATTGAAAATACATGATTCAAAAAATAGAAATGAGGGATTTATCAAGTAAGCACACTAGGGAATTACATTTAGGAAACATGTATGTTCTTGTTAAGAAGAATAATCAAGACATCTTCAAAGAGACAACTTTGAATTTTGTAGTAGTAGGTCGAGTGGAATCTCAATGCATATCCTTCCAACTTGGTGACTAAGATGACTACATTGTTCATGCCATGATTTTCTTACATTGGTTATGTGAGTATTAACATCTATCGAGGGAATCAGGAGGACCAATACTTGTTTTAGTACTACCCATATATGCAATGTTAGGTTCTCCAAATGAAAAATCAAAATTAGACAAAGGCCCAAGACCTCTTTACAACTGCTTGATTATGGCCATGACAATAGGAATGATGCTAAGCATGCTCAATATAATGTAGAATATCCTAAGAGGCATTACCATATATTTCTCCATAAACCATGTCATAGTTGACCATGCATCTTTCTACTTAAATCATTTAGCTCAAGTAAGTACAAGGAGACATGTAGTGCATGCATCTTTCTACTTAGATCATTTAGCTCAAATAAGTCCAAGGAGATATGTAGTAATTCTAGTGATTCTTTATCCCTTATTTCGAAGATAACAATTCTCTCAATCAGAGATGAGAACGTAATTGAGAATATGAACAAGTAAAAGTAAGTAAAAGTGTGACACTTTATAGTTAATGCATTTCAAGCCAATTTATAGTTTCACATTGTGTGTTGCGATCCATGCATTCTCTGGAAAGTGAGAGCTATTGCCTGGACTGCTCTATACAAATGCATCCTTAAAGGGTAAGTTGCAATCGATAGGCATTATGACCCCCATTAGTGTATTCTACAGAAAGAGCATGGAGAGACAGTCAATCACCTCATGATCCAATGCAAAGTGTCTCAAACATGTTGGTCTCACTTCTTCCATAAGCTCAGCTGGTTGGGTCCCCTCAGCTGGTTGGGTCCCCTCTAGAATGACATTAGGGAATTTTTCTTTGCATGGCCTGGCACTTTCAAAGGGTCACTATGAAGCTGGCCTTGGGGTGAAGTACCGACATTTATTATTTGGCATTTGTGAGCTTCAAAACACAAAGGTGTTACAAAAGTAGTACAATTTTTTTCTCTTAATGGGATGAGAAAATGCAAGCAGAAATACCTAACTCCTAAAGCCAAGAAGAAATTTGGTAAGAACAAAGACCAATCGAGGTGATGCTTTGTGAATCAGTTATTCAAAACTTTTCCCTTAATCTAACATCAATGGATAACACTAATAAAGCATTAAAAAATAATCAAAATAGATGTAAACATGAAAAACACAAAATAACACCATGCACAATGAACACAATATTTATACGAAAACTTAGGTAAGAAAAATTATGGAGAACTATTCTCAAGTATAAAACAATGATTAATGTGACACTAGTTAAGGTGATTTGTACAAAGGAATCACTACCAAGATGCTCACTATAAGATAGACTCATTGCTTGAACTATCACAACCAACAAAAAAAAATGGCTAACTGCCAATACAAGAGGCTCATTGCCTACAAAAATTGAGTAACTGCCAAAAGAGTATTGATAACAATAAATCCACCAATGAAGTAATAAACACCAGTTTGCTGCCTTCGATAACACACGCTCGCACATATAATAACATCTTCTAAGTTATTTTCCTTCCTTGCATGCTTGCATACATACACACCACCATGGAACAAGATCATCTTCTACATATATTGATTCATGCTAACATAGATCATCAAAGTCGGCCTAACATAATTTGAAATAGGCCACACCAAGTCATTCCCTCAGTGGCAAGGAATGAAATGTGGACTACCAAAAACCTCCTTGCTCATAACATGCTACACATTCTCCATGACATTCAAGCTAACGAATAACTAATTACACGTTACAATATAAACAATTACTTTAAAACACATAAATTGATATCTAGATCGGTCTGGATCCAAAAGATTAAATCTCAGCATGTAACAATATGAATGAGACTAGGAAAAACATGACAAAAGATAGATCATCACAACACACCATCATGTGCGCATTCAACTGGATCAATAAACAAAAATCCTCATCAACCTGAGATTACCAAAATACCACAAAACAAACTTCACCAACTAGGTAAGATACATTGTCATAAATGACAACCATTACTGACAAAAACAATCACATTCACAATAATCTCCCCCTTTGTCATTGATGACAACATCTATCAACAACAAACAAAACAATTTAAGATGTCAACATCAAAACCTTTGTTCTTCTCCCCCTTTGACAACAATGACAAAGGGCAAAATTCCCCTGAGAAACTCATTATGCTTCCCCTGGGAGGAAGCTGCCAAGAATTGATCTAGAAATAAACATACATTGCCCTGGACCAATGCACACCCCAATGCATTTTAGTGCAGACCAACAAGGGGTAGGACCCCCAACTTTTGCCTGGGATACTCAATCTGTTCTCAAGCATAATCGTTTGGTGAAAATATTTGCAATCTTCTCTTTTGTAGGTACATATTCAAGCTTCACCTCACTGTCCAGTACCTTCTCCCTTAAGAAATGATATCTAATTGTTATATGCTTTGTTCTAGAATGTTGTATTAGATTCTTAGAAATGTTTATAGAATTGGTATTATCACACATAATTGAGATCAGATCATTAAATGATATGCCGATATCTTTCAATGTTTGTTTCACCCAAAGCATCTGAGTGCAACATTAGATGCTGTAATATATTTAGCTTGAACAACAGATAGTGAAATAAAATATATTTTTTTACTTGGCCACGCAACCAACTGGGAGCCAAGGAAATAAGCTCCACCACTAGTACTCCTTCTGTTACCAATACAACCTACCCAATCTGCATCAATGTAAGTTTTCTGAGTAAAGTCTAAGTTCTTTTAATGTCATAAGCTGAAATCTTGTATTCCTTTCGAGTATCTGAAAATCCTTTTTACTACAACATGTGATTTCTTTGTTTCTTGCTGAAATCAAATTGCCAAACAAATGGCATACATAATGTATGGTCAAGTAACAATCAAATATAATAGTCCTATAGTAATTGACCTATATTTTATTGCATCAGTCTTCGGTGAATCATCTTCTTTTGTTAACTTGCATCTGGTAATAATAGGTGTACAAACTAGTTTAAGATTCTCCAGTCCAAACTTCTTCAATAATTCTTTGACATACTTGGACTGAGAAATGAAAATTCCTTTACTGTTCTAATTTACTTACAATCCAAGAAAGAAATTCAACTCACCAAGTATAGACTTTTCGAATTCCTTCTGCATTTCATCAACAAAACTTCTACACATATCATCATTTTTGCCAAAAATTATATTATCAACATAGACTATAACAATTAAGATATGATCTAGAACAACCTTGTGGAATAAATTACTATAACCAGATCCCTTCTTAAATCCTCATCTAATCAGATATTTTTCTAATTTTCCATACTAGGCCCTAGGTGCCTACTTCAATCCATATAGAGCCTTCTTCAATCTGCAAACAAAATTCAAATCTCTTTCTGACCTGGATCCATCCTGTTGCTCAATGTAGACTTCTTCTTTCTTCTCTCCATTCAAGAATGTTGATTTTGCATCCACCTGATATAGTTTAAAATCCTAGGAGCACATGTTTCTTCAAAATCTATACTCTCTATTTGAGTATAACCTTTTCAAACCAATCTTGCTTTGTTTCTTATCACTTTTCCATTCTCATCCAGCTTGTTCAAGAATACCCACTTTGTTCCAATCAAATTTTTGTCTGTCGGTCTAGGTAGAAGTTCCCAAGTCTAATTTTTCTCTATCTGATCAAGATCTTCTCTCGTTACATTTATCCAATCCTGATCATTACAACTTTCTTCAATATTCATTGGCTAAGATTCTAAAAGTAAACTCAATAACACTTGTTCCTAGAAACTCTACTTGTGATTAATCCTTTATTCTTATCTCTTATAATCTGATTTTCTGAGTGGTTTTTCTGCAAATACCTTGGTGTCTTAGTTGTAGATGTTGAAGCCTCGTTTGTCTCTCCTACTTCTTTCTAGTTTTCTTTTTCTGTTATCAGGTTCATTAGGTTTATATCCAATATGCTTAATAGAATTTCTGATAATATCTTCATCAACTTTCACATTCGCACTTTCAACCATTTTGTTTGTCTCTTTTTGTAACACCGACACACTTTTCTCTTTGTAGAATATCCCAGAAATATACCTTCATCAGCTCTACTGTCAAACTTTTCGAGATTGTCTTCATCTCTTCGAATGTAGTATTTACTCCTAATTTTTTTGAAATACTTCACTGTTGGCACTCTTCTGTGCCATAGCTCATATGATGTTTTTCCATACCTCTTTCTATAAAGTACTATGTTAATAGTGTACACTTGTTGTCTGACTTTCAGTCCCCCCCTTTTGGCATTCTGGTCATGTCAAGTCAGTCTGAGTCTATGTCTAAGTCTTTTCTAGGTAGGCTATCTTTGTCAAGTTTTCCTGTCATTGCCTTTCCTCCTCTTAGCCGGGCGGGTTGTTCTGAGATCCTGTCATATTTGGGTAAGTTGTAGATCCCAACCTGGCAAAGATTTTTGCTCTAATCGATGTTTCTTTCTTAGGCAGAGATCGCGGACTGGTGTGGATCGATCCTACGGGTCTCAACGATCTTAATGCAACAAACAAAAAGCAATTTGGTTACGAGATGAGCGAGAACGAGCTCGGAGGGATTTCAGAAATCACCTTCTCCGCGGCGGAATTCTACCTTGGTTGGTAATTCTCCGCAAAGCAGAACTTTGCCTTGTGCGGGTTTCGCACTCAGTTGGTAATTTTCGACAAAAGGCAGAAGAGAAGAAAGAGCGCTATGGTGGACCCCACAACCGGCTTTCGAAGCACTTTTTCTATTTTCTGGGTAAGAAGGAAACAAAGCAGAGAATTGGATTTCACCTTCTCCATGGCGGAATTCTACCTCAGTTGGTAATTTTACGCAAAGGGCAGAACTTTACCTTGTGCGGGTTTCGCACTTAGCTAGTGTTTTTCCGCAAGCTTAAGTATTATAAGGTGGGCCCAATTTATTAAAAAGGAGAAGCTCTTTTTCAATTCTCTGAAAAGGAGAAGCTCTTTTCTATTTCTCCAAAAAGGAGAAGCTCTTTTCTATTTCTCTGAAAAGGAGAAGCTCTTTTTGTATCTTCCGCCGAAAGCATTCAGTTTGGGATTTTCCGCCAATTGCATTATGGAAATCGATTTCTTATGAAATAATGACAGAAACTAGGTTGCATTTTCTCTAATACACCTAAGAAAGGATGAATGCCAGTTGCAGATCATGTTAGATGCTGGATGAAGATGAAGAGTTTCAGATTCATAATGACTATTCGAGTTCTCAGACTTGAAAAGTCTTTCTCTTTGTATTCTGTCTCTTTGTATTCCAAGAAGAGGAAAGGTCATTGGCTCTGAGAAGTCTGATGTATTGTAAACTCTATAAATGCTGAAAAGAATTCAGTGTACAAGGTCGGAAAACTTGTTAATGAAGTAGAAGTGATTCTATTTACAGAGGCTTTGTCTCATGTTTGTTGTGCTGTGGTAGTTGTTCATTTGCATTTTGAATAGTTAGAACAATTGTATGTGAAGCTGTAGTTTTCTACTGGATTCTATTTCATGTTAGTGGTTGCAGTGAGGGTGATTCTATTTACTTTTCATGTATAATCCTTCTACTATTCATT
>MU223385.1:849657-869423 GCA_018584345.1 Thuja plicata
CTTTCAGTCATTTCCCTTTCCATGCAATCCTTCTATCCCTTTCCCCCTCAAGTTTTACTTTCCTGTTTAAGAAGCAAATTAAGGTGATTATCCAAGAGGAACCAGCCTAGAATCTGGAGGTCTCATCGTAGTTAGCATAGGTCCCACAACCTGGAGATGAGTCCCTTGTTATACTGGATTATCAAGACCAAGAGAGCTTGAGATCAGAGGCGCAAATTCAGTGTATAACACATACTTATTCTCCACAACTTTCCAAGTATTGAAACTCATGGAAATTATGTAACTCCTCATTTGTTCTTTCCAGGTATTGTAGTCAGATCCATCAAACATAGGAATGTTCAATTTGTGCGCTATCAGATCTACCTCAAGCGGTTAAGTTCTATATTGAGGAACCAAATCTTTAATGCCAATTGTTGAATATACTGAATAACTAAGAAGGGGGGGGGTGACTTGGTTATTCAAGACTTTTCCCTTAATCTAACTTCAACCGATAACACTGATAAAACATTCATATAATTAAAACATATGTAAACATAGAAAAACACCTTGCACAATGAACACCAATTTTTTACGTGGAAACCCATAGTGGGAAAAACCACAAATAACTATTCTCAAGTATAAAAAACCAGTTAAGGTGATTTGTACAAAGAGCTCATTGCAAAGATTCTCACTGCAAGAGGGGCTCACTGCCCGGGCTATCACAACCAATAGAAAAATGGCTAACGACCAATACAAGAGGCTCACTGCCTACATAATCTGGCTAACTGCCAAAAGTACACTGATACCAATAAATACACCACTGAAGTAACAAACACCATTTTGTTTCCTTAGGTAACACACACTCGCACACATGATAACATCTTATGAGTTATTTTCCTTCTTCACTTTTTCACACATATAAACACCACTATTGAACAAGATCATCTTCAACGTATATCAATTTATGCCATCATAGATCATCCAAGTTGGCCTAACATAATTTAAAATAGGTCACACAAAATCATTCTCATGGTGGTAAGGAGTGAAATGTGGACCATAAAAAACCTCTTTGCTCAAAACAACACATTACACATTCTCCATGGCATTTGGAGCCGACGAACAAGTAATTACACGTTACAATACAAACGGTCACTTTGAAACACATCAATCAATATCCAGATTGGTCTGGAACCAAAAGATTAAATCGCAACACGTAACAATATGAATGGGACCAGGACAAACATGAAAAAATATATATCATCACAACATGCCATCCGATGTGCATTCAATCAGATCAATAAACAAAAACCCTTATCAACCCGAGATATCAAAATACCACAAAATGAGCCTCACCAAATAGGTAAGATATGTTGACATCAATTACAACCATTAATGACAAAAACATTCACATTCATATCAATACATTCATATTTGTGGACTAATGCAAACAATATCAAATATAAATATTTAATATATTTCATTACCTTTGTTGATGATTTTATTAAGCTAAAATTTGCTTATTTTCTAAAGAACTAGTTAGATGCATGAGAAATGTCCAAGATATTCAAAGGCTTTTGTGAGAAATAATTTGGGGAATCATTTGAAATGGTTTAAGATGTGATAATAGGGATGAGTATGCCTCCAGGGAACTTTTTGCAGAAGATGGAATCGAGTTAGAATTTACTACTCCTTATTGATTACAATAAAGCGATGTTATAGAAAAAGTGAGTTAACACAACTCTTGAAAGTGTAAGACATAATTCATAATAGTGGGTTATCTAGTTTTTTTTGGGCTAATGGAATTTCTTCTTATGCATATATTCAAACTATGTTATCTAGTATTTAATGCATAAGAGGATTCCTTATGAATATTGACATGAGACTAATTCAAGTGTTGAAATTTAGAGTTTTTGGTTGTCAAGCATATGCACACATACACGATAAATAGTGAAAGAATTTGTATGAAAAAAGTAAGAAGTGCATATTGATTAAATACAACTTGGATTTTCAAAATTGTACATATTATAAGATCACACAACATATGAGGTCACTAGAAGCAGAGATATAATGTTTGATGTAAGTTTTGTCATTTATACACAAAAAGAAATGAAGAGTAGAAAGTAAAACATAAAAATTCTTGACAATGTATCTAAAGAGTTAGACCACTAGCATTAATTCCCACTACCCATTGACGATAACTAGCTAGAGTTGTCACTAGTTCTTAACCAATCTATCATCATGCAAACACTTCTAGCCCTAAATAATTTTTCATAAGAGGGATTTCTTTTCTTTTGGTTATAATTGGGGCATATAATATTAAACTTTTAAAAAATGAATACTTGTCAAAAAAAGTTAGCTTCGAGCACTTTTTAAAAGTCCTAGTGTCTTGTTTTGTTTTTGGTTTTGGGCTCATATCTCTTTGGGTGATCTCATAATAGTGTGTTCCTCTTTTTCTGTGAAAGTAAAACATTAAAATTAACATTTTAAAACTAAAATTTAACTACCTATCAATCATAGCAACTAAAGCCCATTTGAAGCTAATGTGAGCTAGTGATTTTTTATATTGAATGTGTAAATTTTGAATATATTTTAAAAAATTGTAAATGATTTGTGAAAATTTTACGATTATTTTAATCACTTATTTTTTTTATAGTTAACATCATTTTAAAAAAGTGACATTTATTTCATATCACATAATTATTTAAAAAAATAAAATTATAAAAATTCTTAAACATAAATTGGTAACACTAGTATCTAGTGAGAAAGTTTTTTTTATAATTTTTTGTTGCATATTTATTTTTTATAATATGATTATTTATAATTTAGACAAGTTTATTCCATAATGCATATTTTTTTTTGTATATCTCCAATTTAATTTTTTTTTCCTAAATAAGAACATACCTAGTGCACACATATCTTAATGTTCCATATGTGTGGAACACATACCTTAATGTTCAATGAAAACTAATCAAATTAAATATTCAAAATTATACTTCTTGGAAAGCTTACACTAAAGATTGCATACTTAAAAATAAAATTTATAAATGACATCATTTGATCCCCAAAAATAAACAAAACCAATTTTTTGTTAGGATTTTGAGAAGCGGAAAGGAGATTTCATTGATGGTTTAATTTAAGATTAGTGAGGTTCTATCTAATGGGTTTTGACCTAAAGGGGCTTGATATGAATCCCTTCACTTACATCTCCTTAGATGAAATTCATGAATGTTTAGGTTATTATTTTTTTTCTAAATAATATGTGATTTCAAGAAAAAATTAGGATGTCTCATAGCTGGGACACACTATTATGACAATATCTCTCTAATTTTTATTTTTCTTTTATGATTCTTGTGGTATTGGAAAGGTATTTATGAGATCTTCATGACCATTCATGTTATTTTCCTATCTTCAACGCCATGCATTTTTTTATTCATTTTATCTATTTTTTTTTGCATTTTGGTTAATACTCGAATATCTGGCACTAGAGAAGTTATGCCTTTTTGTATGGATTTTTATGTCAACTCTTTTATTCTACATTTATTTTTATTGGTTTTAGCCATGTCTTCAAATCAAGAAAAAATTAAATGTAACTATTTTAGAAAGAAAAAGGTATCCCATAGACAAATGCATGTTGAGAAACTTGATTATTTGAAACCTCTATTAATTTTATCAATGTGAACAACTTTTCATTGTAAATATCATCAATTTTTCATGTTATTATAACCCAACATATACCAATAAAGGATACACAAGGATGTGTCTCCTATCTCTAGACCCCTCCTCCTCATCCCCTCCCAGATTCAGGCATGGGGGGACATAAAAGAAACCCCCCAATCGTCCCCGATTGCCAAAAATTGCTAGAAATGCAAGGAAACATCCCCAAACATTTGAGGATGACTAGCCATCTCCAAAATGGCTAGGGGATGACGAAACATCCCCCATCTATCCCTGGGACGACTTGCTGTCCCCCGCGCCTTGGGACGATTTCAGGCTTTAAAAAATAATTTTTTTTTCCAAAAAAAACAATGTGGCCAGGGGAAAAGGACATGCATTTGATTTCTTATCCTTAAAATGATAAAAAGAGATCAAAATGAAAACATATTACTTCTTATCGTATACGACCGATGCAATCACTAAAGACTGGTACACCACCTTTTTATGACTGATGTAACCTTCCAAAATGTTGAAACAACACCTTATATGACTAATTTATCCTTCCAATGACTAGAAAATTGATTTATGTTATTATACTACTCTTGTAACTCATGATTTATTTGCATATTGGCTTGTTATCAATTATTGACACATCTCTCTCTCTCTCTCTCTATACGTATATGTATGTATATATATGTATATATGTATGTATGCACAGACACACACACACAGACACAGACACACACAGACACACACACACACACACACACACACACAGACACACACACACACACCTGTGTGCGTGCACGTGCATGTGTGCATCAACTGTCCTCCCGTATTTTTGGTCCTTTAGTAAATGTCCCAAAAACATGTCCCCTCGTCCCCCCATCCCTTTCCCAGTAACGTCATGGAACATAGATACAAATGCATCTAATGTTCACACTCAACCTTCTTATGTAGACACAACTTCATTTAGGTATGAGAAAAATAGTTCGATGACATTTATTGAGATCTTTACTCCATTACTTATAATTATTTTAGTTTAGTAAGATTAGTTTAGTCTTTTAGATCCTCCTCATTGACATTCCTATCTATCATACATCCTATCTTTATTTATAGAGTTTCACATTGTTGATGTGGAGGATTCATTGATGAACATGAAATTACCTCTTTGATGGTAGTGATATCAACACACCTTTAATGTTTCTAGATACAGCTCAACTTCTTTTCTCTTGCTTTCACTTCTTTGATTCACATTCCACTAATATTTGGGTGACATCTTTATTCAATGTAATGACACCATAGTTGCATTTAGAGGCACATATTGGGATTTGGATTCCGTATATATCCAAATTATGGAATGACTTCTATAATCTCTATTTGATCATTTTTCTTTTATCTTCAAGCTCTCATCATTGGCATATGAGATTCTTTGTGGGGGGCATTTATCTCTCTTTTTATCTTCTATGGGGGAAATTTCTATTACACATTTGTAAGAAAAGAAATTCTTGGTGGATTATTTTGAGTCCTCCTTTATTCCATAACATGTACTGAAATATTTGTTTTCCTTTCTTTTCAAGATGGATTTCTTCCATGAGGTTTTCTTATGCCTTTGACTGTAAGATTAGTTTATTTATACATGGGTATCTCATCAAGCCTTCTAGTTGGGACCTATTCATCCTTCATATGTAGTGCATCTTTACATTCTATCATAGTCTCTAAGTTTCACCAAAAAAGAGTGCTGATGTGAACAAGTATATCACCTAATTAGTTCTTATTATGTCTCATTTACAATAGCATACTTAATATTAGTCAGGCCATGTGTTCTTTTGTCTCACGTCATAATATTAATCCACGTTTCATGATATAATTTAATCCTATGTTGGTTTTTATTCTTATCTTTCTAACAAGGATTTCTCATTGTATATTATAATAATTAATTATGATTCATTTCACATCCGATAAAATCTTAGTTTTTATATCAAATTAATTGCTTCTCTCTTTTGTGTTAGGGTGCTTTTATTGTAGGTGATTCTTAAGGACTATGGGGTCAAGAGCACAAATAAATTAGATCCAACTTCTATCCAAACTCAAGATCCTAAGAAATTGTAGAATGATCTCCACATTCTTCAATCTTTAGCTCCTTCACAAATATAACCCTCTTGGTTTTCTTTGTCTTCTCCCCTTAAGATCTCAAACTTCCATTCTAAAATTGAAATAATTATTCCATGTGAAAAAGAGATCTAAATTTTGTGCTTGAACAAGATCCTAGTGTGATCATTCCCATAGTGCTTAGTGTCATCACTATTGTTCCTACTTTAGATATTAGCAATCAAGTACCTTGTTTAGGTACTAAAGATCAAAGTTGAACAAGATTGATGTCCCAATACTATCCCAAATAGCCAAACTCTTAAGATTTATATGTCACAAATTTCTAATTAGTAATCCAATTTTGTATTCTAAGTTGTCACATGCCATCAAATAAAACTCACATTCTGTTGGTTTCGAGGCATGCAATCCTAACCCTCTTATTTCATATTTTAAACCTTGTTTAGTTACAATCAAAATGAGCTTATCTTAATCAAATTTACAAAAATGATTTATTATGATAATTCTCTCAGGATAAAACATTATTCATGAAAAATGTGTTAATGATTTGACTTGAAAACTTCACAATTAAATCCTGATAGCAATCTCAAAATTTGACTTGCTATGAAAACTATCACCTACTCATAAATTGATTTTTTTGTTACTTGTATACATTTGTAGGATTTTTTTATAATTTCTGCACAATTAAATTTTCTAAGATCACATATTGAGTGAAGCTTGCTATTTAGTACTAGTATTAAAAATTTAAAATGATATACAAGATAAGAATTCAAGTTCCCCCATTCTCTTAACTTCATGCCCACCTTAGATTTGATCTGGATTTTTATAAATATAGTGTAAGAAAGAGTGGCTTTTGATTGCTGGAATAATCAACTTAGCATAAGGGACAAAGCATTTGTGTGGTTGTCAAGTTATGTTAAAAAATATCCTTTCTTCGTAATCACAACTCACCTCCCAACTAACCTTGCCACCATTTATTAAAAACCTGATAAAGATGGTAGGTGAAAGATTGGAATCCCAATAACATGGAGATGCATAAAATAACACCCTTTCAACTCTTTAGGAGTAACATAAGTGATATGGGGAATATAGTGGAGAATTTTTGTAGATATAGTTGTGTTCCTACAATGTTCTTTTGAATCCAATTAAGATCTCTTTCATTAGCAATGTTTTGATGAGTGGAAGTAGCTAGGCACAATATGCTAGATATTTTCCATGTTGGATTTTTCTGCAATACCTCATGTTACTTTCTAATACATCTAATGTTGTATCCTTATTTCCATTCTATATAGATAGATATATAGGTAAATTTTAACGTCCATGAGGCTAAACATAGCCTATGGGACATCTTGAAAACTTAAGCCAACTTCAGTAACCCGATTCTTTTCTTGTGAAAGTTGAAGATGAGCACACCCAACTTCTCAATGTACTCCTCGTTGAATAGGTTATGCCAAGAGTTATCAAAGATAATATCCACAAATTTTTCCATGTTGTCCTTGTATGCATCACATTCTAAAATAAGGTGATGTTCGGTTTCCACATTACCAGAATTGCAAAACATGCAAAATCTCTCTTCCCAAGCCTCTTTTGGCCTCTTCCAACACCCGGTCTCACAACAGAGTTGATGAGAGTTGGTTCTCAACTGTAGCAATAAGAATTTTATCTCTCCAATAAATGTTGGCCCCTATATACTATTTTTGAAGTTGATCGCATGTGGGGTTGAAATCATTAATATAATATACTTTCTTCCTTCCAAGCCCATTTGCCCATTTCTCTTGTAAAATTTCTCCATAACGAAGGCCTTTATTTATTTGTTATTTGTGGGGCATATATTGAATTGGATATTCCATTTACTCATCCACTTGATGTTTTGTTGCATCTACGTCTTTTTTTTGTTTGCATAATATATAATTAAAGACAACTTTAGGCCATCTACTTTCTTCCATTTTTTCGGTTCTTTTTAGATAGCTTATGAGGAAGACCATAGCAAGAGCTTCGACAGGGGAAACCACCATTTCACTAAGCATGATATCATATTGGAAAATGCTTTTGATTTTAAATTTGCTTGTGATCAAACACTTTTGGATCCACTTGATGTTTTGTTGCATCCACATCTTTTTTTGTTTGCACAATATATCATTAAAGACAAGTTTAGGCCATCTACTTTCTTCCATTTTTTTGGTTCTTTTTAGATAGCTTATGAGGAAGACCATAGAAAGTGCTTCGATATAGGCAACCCCCATTTCACTAAGCATGATATCATATAGAAGTGTTGCTGGCCCTTAATTCACACCCATAAAGAACAACCAAAATAATTAAAAGACCAAATAGAGTTTGGATAGTTTTCCAATCCCAAACCTCTACCTCATTATATCTATTTTGAAGAGCGTACAATTCCTTCCATCCTCCTAATGTTCTTTTCTTTCTGCAACCTTCCCAGCTTTAGTCTTGTTGATATTGACATGCATCCCTATCATTTTGCAAAAGCGCTCAAGAGAAAATAAGTGTTCTTGCAAACCAAAGGCAGTTTTAGCAATCAAAATGAGGCCATCCGCATGGAGGAGTAACCTTATAACAAATTCACCTAATCGGATATCCTCACCA
Organism: Thuja plicata; assembly: GCA_018584345.1. NCBI lineage: Eukaryota > Viridiplantae > Streptophyta > Pinopsida > Cupressales > Cupressaceae > Thuja > Thuja plicata. Next base: position 858,004 of record MU223385.1, read on the forward strand.
CTTTTCATATTAACCACTCTTCAATTTTTTTGATATATAATCCAAAAAGAGTAGGAAATAGTGGACAACATTGTTTGACCCCAATATCACTCCTAAAGCATTATGAAATGCCATTTGAGGTTTTGATTTTGACTTTCACCTCTTCATACATCCTATGAACAACAACTATGAGATGCACAAGGATCCCCAATTCTTACATCTTGAGCCAAAGTGTGTCCCTAGGGATAGTGTCAAAAGCCTTTTTAAAGTCAACAAAGCAACCAAAGCCTCCTCCTTTTTCTCCCACCCTTTTTCGATAATGTGCCTCAGAGTGATACAATGATAAACTGTCAAGTGTTTTGGCCTAAAACCAGCTTTCCCTTTTGCACGTTTATGATTTTATTCCGCCCATTGGGTGCCAACAAGAAGTTGAGTCCACTTTTTGGCCAAAAAGTGGAACTATTTTTCCTTTTTTTTCAAATTCATCCTGTTTGAGATGAATATTTGAAGCACTTAGAGATTGAATCTTAAAAAAAAATCAGGAATATAAGTTGTAGTACTTGAAGTCTAATTTCCACATATGTAATTTATTTTAATACCCAGATGATAAAATTTCATTTTAAATAGGCATTACTAAAACCCACATTTTAAAAGTCCCTATTTCGGGACCATACTATGCTCGTGTACGACAAGCAAAATTTGACCTAAATGAAACTATTTGTCTCAATCCTTTTTGGAAATAGTATGTCACACAGTTAAGATTGATGATGATATTTTTTGTTGAATATATTTTTTTAATTAATTTTTTATTAGGAATAATTGTAGTTTTTAAAATCTCTCATGTACGACAAGCATAATTTGACCAAAACATATGATTTTTAAAATTTTTTTTAAGTGTATATAATTATCTCTGGTTTGATGTCATATAAATTTTTTTGTGAGAAACTTTTAAATAAATTTTTTATTAAAATAACAAAATAACCTATTATCTTTAGTTTGTGGACCTATTTGAGTAGAAATTCAATGAAAAATAGAAATTTTAATCAAATTTAAAAACAAATTACATATTTGGAATCTGTATAGTTTGATATATAATGGATTTTTATTTTGTCAAAATATTCCTCTGAAAAAGTCTTCATATATATGTCTAAAGTCCTTATTTTGTATGAACACTAGCAGAGCCTTCAAGTTGCAGGTCAAACCAGGTCTAAGGCTATGGTTTGGCTACCCAAGCCTCTTTCCAAACCAAAATCCAACGGTAAAAGCAGGCTTGAAATTCAATATTTTTAGAAACGAGATCTCATTTAGTAAATGTTACCCCATTTACCTTTTTTTACATTCATAACGTATAAATGAATCGACCGAAGGTTATCTTTAAAAAATAATATTTTTCAAAATGCGATCCAATTTTGAAATGGGGTCCCATTTTGTTTTTTGAAATGGGACCCCATTTCTAAAATTTTAGGCTCGGAACCCCGAAGATAAACGAGACCCCGTTCATTCTAAGTGGAAACCCGTTTTGTTGAGTATGATTTCACGAATTTGGCTAAGTATGAAAGTTCCACCTTAAGTGGACTCATCTTCTTGCTTCAACCCCATTTGTTGATCCTATTTTCAATCATGCTTCCATAAAGTTTTGCAAAGAGATGATTGATCATTATTGTCCTATAGTTGGAGGGATTATTGTCATATCCACTCTTAAAAAGGGGTATTGCAAGGTTGATTTCCCAATCTTTAGGAAACCCTTGTTGGCTGATATTATTGAAGATTTCCATAATGTGTGGTGTAACGGTTTTCATGCCTCACTTGAGATACCCTTCTTGAAGCTCAACCAGGTCTTTTTCCTTACCAATACCCAACTTCTTAATACCCATCTCAACCTCCTACATGGTGAAAATATTTGTAGTATTGTTGACTAAGGGTGTCGGGTCCACCTCATGCTCTTGTTCATAAATTTTCCTAGCATAATCAAACCATTGAGTGGCAGTAATATTATTTTGATTTTGTTTGTTTCTTGACTGGAATTCCCTCCAAAATAGTTTGAGGTTATTTTACCTAGGAAAATTAGCTCATCTCTCCTTGTGAACATAAAATCAAATTTTTTCTTCTTTAGGATCTTCTTGTAAAATTTAATGTCAAGGTTTATTTAATTTGACTCTCTTAGATTTCTCCTAGCCAAATTCCATTCCTTATCGAACCACACATTAACTGGAAAAGAATTTGTTTCAGATTTTCTTATCTTTTTTCTTTTGCACTTTGAAAGAGCCTCACAGATCATATTTGATAACACGTGGCTATTAGAATCATGCACGTGCATGTTCTCCCCCCTACAAAGTCTCTAAAGTGTAGCCCTGAAGATGTTACCAATTTTTGAAGTCAAAAGAATTCTACCATGTGAAAGTGTTTGTTGATGGCTTTAATATTTTGCCCCAAGCTGCCTATCCTCCATCCACAAAAAAATTATGTACATCAGTCTATGATCAGATTTGAGATCCCATATGTGTTCCCCAATCATAACTTTGTCAATTCTCTCATACAAATTTTGTGAACAGATTGCATAATCAACCACACTTGCATCGTTGTAGGTGTTGTAAGTTAAATTGCCCGAATTAGACCCTCTAACCAAAACATTGAAAATTATTAGCTCAAAAGTGCCATAGAAAGTGATCAAATATTCCCCAAAATGATTTTAGCCTTTAGCATCTTCTGAGACTCTTTCCCATTAATTTTTTCTCTTTTCTGGTTGCCAAATATGTCATTTTCCTTGTAGCTGAAAATACTAGCTTGTCCATTAATTGTTCTAGCATTGAAATCTATGACAAGAACAAAATCCCCGAGTTGTGAAAAAACAACATCCTTCTTTAAGGTAGAAAAATGATTTTTGTGATCTAAAACACACTTTTTATAAGTTTTAGAAAATTGTGGGGCAAAGTAACATGCTGCAAACTTGAGAAGACTGTTGTTTTCCATGATTTTGAACCATATGAATTGTTTATTAGAATCTTACTTTTCCAATTGAATGACACGTCCTTCCTTTTCCTTAACTAGAACCATTATGCCTCTATGACATTTATCATTTCTCGCTACCTTATACCACACTGCCAACTTCCAATAGCCTTGAAACAATGGGGTCTTACATCCTTCATGATCATGCATCTTTATGAGACAAATAAAGTCTTTTCCTTCCACAATAGGACCTAATCCAGGTCCACTTCTCCAAGGATAACCTATGCAATTCCAAAAACTAAACTTAAGGAAGCCTGGGCTGAACTTGATTGCTATTTATTTTGATGTGGAAGACACAAAGCTGAGTTTTTATCCCTTTGAGTGAATGTTGGTCTTGTCGCATAGTTGCCTATGAAAGAGTTTGTTGTCGAGTCTTTTCTGTCCACTTGTTGCTTTGTGTTGGGACGATGACCAAAATGAGCAATAACTTCTTTTCCCTTGAACAACCATGCCATTTTCCCTTCATTTCTAGCTATTCTAATTTTTTCCATTTTCATCCTTCTCTCTTCTTTCTATCTCATAGTTATATCCTCCTCTAAAAAGAAACGAGAACCCCTCAAGAGCTATTTTTTTCTCAACAAATTTTGTTTATCATGAATATTAGGCATAACCACTTTAATGGGCCTATCTCTCTCATCAGATAATTTTCCAACCCTCCATGCTTGGAAAATTTGACTTTGCCAAAGCAACACTTCGTTTAGGAAGTCCCTCGTTAAATCAAGGGTGTGTTCACCTTCACCATAGTCTTTTACCCCTTTGATAATTACATGAGATGCCCTAATTTTACTTTCCTTGATATCCCTTTCTTGTGTATTGTTCACATGATTAATTTCTTCCTGACCTGCATGGGCAAAGTGTTTATTATTTTTATCCCAAGTTTTGGTAACTTTTGAGAAACTGCTTTTGTCCTCTTCAAACTTTGCATTTCCCAACAAACTAGCATGATAAATCAAATTCTCCTTACTGTGAGGTGTCTTGGTACTTGCTATGACTTTTTTTTCTTCCAAATAAACTTTAAAATTTTTCCATTCATCCTTCATTGTTTTTCATTCATCCTTCATGTTCTGCCATTCAAGCTTCCTAGTTAAGAGAGTTTCTTACAACAGTGAGATTAGTTCTTTTAGAGCATTGTTATTGTCTATCAGATATTTATTTTCCATAGTTAGAACATGCATTTGAGGCCTCTTTCTTTTTCTTTAACCTCAAGAAGATCGAACCTCTCATTGGCCATCAATAGTTCTTTCACATATAAATTAGGACATGAGAGGTGTTGAAGTAGGGTTGTAGATAACAAGGTCTACAAAGTTACTACTGCAACACAAAAGATTATTGCCACCTAAATGGGAAGGATGATGTTGGAAATAATGGAATGGTGTGTACTGAGAGGGGAGGGGTGAATCAGTACCCTTAAATTTTTTATCACTTAACCTTAATCCTTTTAGTAATCAATTGCTTGTATTACCAACCATATGTGCTATTCTTATCTTATGCATGTAATATCAATTCATAAATTCAATCAGCATGTAAAAATTCATAGAAAAATTCATGAAATGTAATGACTCATGACACAAGATTTGGTAACGCAGAAAAACTCCTGTTATAAGGTAAAAACTACAGTAGGGATGAAACCCACAAAACTTCACTATCTACAGAATGGAAGGGGTCAATTTAGGCTTACAAGTTTGATAACTTTTGATGATCTTACTCTGTTAGGAGTAACATGTAGAGACTGGTTGAGGTTGTTAGAAATATAAAATGTCCTATTCTCCCAAGAACACCTGCATGCAAGACTGTCACAGAGTAGAAGCAAAGACAGACAGAAGACAGAAGAACAGAGTGCTATGGCAGCCAAAAGGCCAGAGACATGAAATCCATGTTGAAAGAAAAAAGCTTCTATATTATCAACAATAGAATATAATAATAATCTCCTTAATGAAATACAAAGCGGTGAGTCCTTATAAAAGGATACCGAAACCCTAAAGGGGAAAACCCTAAATAATGATAAGCTGCCTAAGTATAACTTAAGCATAGAGTATAATAGACTAATAATTAAATGATTTAATTATTAGCTATAATATGACTACTCTAACACCCCACCTTAAGTGTAACTTAGGGAGAAGCAAAATAGCTAAAGACTACTGCAGAAAGAAGGAAAGATGGGTCCTGGCAACAAGGCCTGATCAGGTACCCAAGTACAAGAAATAAACTAGATGAAGGAAACTAAGCCTTCAATCTAGGGAAAGTCCCAGAGAGAGGAACAAGAATGAGCAAGAAGCATCTTCGAAGCATGTAGCTGAAAACTCTGTCAGAAGAAACTGCTGGAACCCCCACTGAAGTGCATGACCAGGTAGAGAAGACAATGTTTGAAGAGCTGATCAATCAAATCAGGAAGCAATAGAACCAACAGGTGAACCCCCCCATAATGTTGAACCGGGAGAGGTGACAGGAACACTAAAATGCAATGCCAGAAACATCTGCAGAAAATAGAACCAGGAACACCAACAGTGCAACAGAAGTACAAACACAGGATAAAGGGCGGTGTCACCGACACACAACATGGGCTAATGTCATGGAAGGTATGCTCACTTGACAAAGGTGGATGCGCCTAAAATGACATAATTATCATAACCCCCCATGACACTTTATAACATAGTGCAAGTACAAAAACCATACAAGGTGTACAAGATCCCAAAAATACAGAAGTAGGTACTTTATCTCAGTGCGTTTACAGAAAAAAGATGCAACAGTGGAGAAGCATACAATGCTCAGAATTCAGAAAGAAGAATGAGCTAGAAGATCAGAAGAAGAGATCCCAGGACCTGTAAAACCCAAGCAATCCGCCAGAGTGCAAAAACTGCCAAACTCAGAGGAGAGAAAACTTGGAGTAGAATCTGGAAAAAATACCCCTACAAATGAATAGTTCACTGAACCAGCTTTTCGACAATATTTGGTTTGCCAAAAATGGAGTCTGGATGAGCCAGATACGACTCCCGGAAGGCAAAAACAAACATCAGACTTCAACAGCAAAAAATGCTATCAAAATAGTAGACCCAAAATTCCTAATCACCATAGTTGGAAAGAGCTCAGAAATAGCTTTCCGAAAATATAACGAAGTCCAAAAAAGGCCTCCGTATGCTCCTGATAGAGCGAAAAAGGTGATAAGGGCTCAAAAATGCCCTAAAGGCCTGGTTTTAAGTCCCAGGGGCTAAAAAAAATGGGCCCCCGGGCACATGGTGCGCGCCGGGGGCTGGGCCGAAGCCCCTGGTCCGCCATATGACCGGCGGCTAGCAATATATGCCCGCGGGGTTAAAAGTCCGCCGGCGGAGCGGGTGGTGGCGGAACTGGGCGGAGCGGCGCGGGGGCGCAGAGCACAGGGGCGGAGCGGCGGTGGGCCGGGCGGCGGAGGCCGCGGAGGGTGCTGGGGCCGGTGGTGGAGCGCTGTAGGGCAGCGGGGCCATGACGGAGGGGGGTGCCAGTGGAGAAATGCCAGCGGAGTTGCAGAAAGAAGCGCAGCCGGAGGAGCCAGCGGGAGGCGCTGCTGGCAGGGCCGGGCCGCGGTGGGGCGGTGGCGGTGCGCCAGTGGCGCCATTCCAAAACCACTGGCCGCGCTAAAACCAAACTAAAAACCTTTGAAAAATGAAGGTTTTTTAATTTTTTTTTTAAAATTTTTGCCTTAGTTTCCGTGTCGTACGGCACAGGAAACCAAATTTTTTTTGCCTCAGAGTCCAGTAGTCCAAAATGGATGAATTTTATGTCGTTTCTGGGGTTTTGGGGTGCTCTGAGCTCAATGGCAATGTCCGTTTGAGCGCAAAATGACCATAACCAAAGCCTGCCCCTGAAACACCACAAAAAATACTGAAAAAACCTCTGAAACCCTCTGTGTCTGGTATGCTTCAAAAAAACAAGAACAACCAGCTGCAGAATGGCTCTGATACCATGTTAGAAATAGGAAATGTCCTATTCTCCCAAGAACACCTGCATGCAAGACTGTCACAGAGTAGAAGCAAAGACAGACAGAAGACAGAAGAACAGAGTGCTATGGCGGCCAAAAGGCCAGAGACATGAAATCCATGTTGAAAGAAAAAAGCTTCTATATTATCAACAATAGAATACAATAATAATCTCCTTAATGAAATACAAAGCGGTGAGTCCTTATAAAAGGATACCGAAACCCTAAAGGGGAAAACCCTAAAGAATGATAAGCTGCCTAAGTATAACTTAAACATAGAGTATAATAGACTAATAATTAAATGATTTAATTATTAGCTATAATATGACTACTCTAACAAAGGTCTACTCTGTTAAGAGCTTTAGCAACGTTGTTTAGTGTGCACTCGGTTAAGAGATTTACAAAGGATTGTTAAATCCACCTTCTTAAATGATTTCTTCTATTTGATACACTTGTTAGAATGTAGTCAAAAATATTCATTGACCTGAGTATATGCAGTCTAGAATTGCTGATTATAGATCCAATAAAGTTCGCATGTAAAATTATCACCTATAATGATTGATCAATACCTCTATTCTACTCGGTAGCCTTGGATCTTGTTCTTGATAACTGATTTCATCTTTAGCTGTTCTTTTGCATAAAACTCTGTCTCTAATCCATAGAAGTGTCTGCGGCTACAATCATCATCACATGTACATGTTATGATTGATTACACATCTATTTATACAATGAGTTTTACCTAAATGAGTTTCACCCATAACAATGATAAATCTATCATCAAAGGTTTACAACTTGACATTGATCTCCTAGTTTACATGTTTCTAATCAGTTAGACTGATTAAAACAATTACAATTACATTGCTTGTCCCTCAAGAAATGGATTTAAAGAAAATCAAAAAGCTAAATATAAAACAAAAGTGTTTTATCTGACGTGGAATTCAGATCCACATTTCTCAGGATTATAACTGTCTCTCGGTAGACTGGTGCTCGGGTTGCTCTCTAGACTATCGAGTTCCTCTGTTATCTGTTCTGTCAGGTTACACTGTAATCTTCTTGTCCGGTTCCTTTGTCATGTTACTCTGTTGGGTTCCTCTTGTAACATTTTTGGGTTGTACTAGTAAACTGTGTCATCGGGTTCCCTTGTGAACTTGTCTGTCGGGTTACACTAAACCTGTCTTTCGGTGCTGGTGTTACCGACGGTTTCAAAACTATTTTCCTTTGCATACTAATGGAATAATATGTCTTCAATCTCCCCCTTTGACATTAGTATCAAAAACTGATATGTGCAAAATACTAAAATGTGTAGTATGTACACCATGTGTTCACCTTGTCATTATGACTCCCCCTATGTATATGTCGGTATAGTATATGTATATGTATGTACACTTGTCTTTGTATTATTCTCTCTTTTCACCTTATCTTCCCCTTTTATCATATCATTTTTGCTTCTATTCATATCATTTTCCCCCTTTTTTGATAGTAAGGGCAAAGGTCTAATTTCTTACAACTTGTCAAAAATGTGGGAATGGGAGTTGTTCATGTCTTCCATCATCTTCTCCCATTTTTCTTGAAGGTTTTATAGGGCCATTTGCTCCAATGTAATCCTTGCGTGCATATCATAGATGCTGTCGATGATAGACATCTCTGGGGTGGCTATCAATTGTCTGGCCATAGTCATGTGTTGTTGCAGTAGTGTAAGATTCGGTACCAATAGATCTTGTAGCTCGGTTACCTCATCTCTAAACTTTGATTCTGCCTCATGAATATGAAGTCTCAACTTCTTTGCTTCCATTAACTTTTCATAAAATTGATTGTATTGTCAGTGTTTGAGAGACTTTAAGCACTAGCAGTAAGATCTGCATCTATTTTTGCAATCTTTTCACTATTTTCTTTAGTGAAGTGCTCTAATGTGCTTAACTTATGAATTAAGGTGATTGCTTCTGAAATGATTGGTTCTAATTCATTTAATAGTTCAAACAACTTTACCTTGTTCTCGAACACTTCTTGGCTGATTTTCTCGGTCAATTTGTATTGGTACTTTTGTTTTGCACGTTCTTCTATGGCCTTCTCTGCACCCACATTCTATGATTTAATGATTCGGTAAGAACAGCTAGTTGATCAATGATTGAAGCATTTTGATCAATGTATGTATCAGGTACAATATGCTATAGTATTTCCTTGGTTGTTTCAAGTACTTGAGTGTCCTTTGTCTCCTTCTCAAGATTATCTTGGATAGCTTTTCTTTTACAAAGTTCAACATACTTTGTAAGTGCCTCTAGATCCATTGTCGTCGGATCACAGGCTGGTATCTCAATAATCTCATCCAATGTAATTGGATTCTTATTCTTTTTCTTATTTTTCTTGGATAGAGTTGTGGAGGGACCTATATGCAGTACCATATTAAGTTCCTTTGCTTGGTCTGATGTTCTTGGTGAAGGATTTGGATTATGTGTACCTATATTCTGTTGCTCAATGTCTACTTTTTGGTTGGGAGTGGACGTCTCCACATCAACCTTAGCCTTAACTGCAGTATCTCCTTCGGTATCCTTGGGAGTGGTATCACCTTGCTTCTCTTCTTCACCTTTATTTTCTTTATTTTCTGCATTTGTTTCTTTTGGTTCTCCATATGTTATATTTTTCTCTCCATCTATATTCTTCTCATCAGATGTGTTTTTCGGTTCCTCTTCTCCTTTATCTTCGGGTATGCTTTCATCAGCTCGGGTGATATCTCCTTTTTCGAGATGATATTGATAGCTTGTATCAATAGTGGCATTTTCCCTGGTATATAAATACTTGTGCAACATCATTTGTTGTGTCCTGTTCCTTGGATTGGTCGGAAGTAATAGTAACATCTTCATCTTCCTTTACCTCATCTGCAGGATCATCTCCGATGATATCTATGATATTTGTATCTTTGATTGTATCATCTGCAGTATCCATTAATGATTGTAGAATATGAGGAATGTCATCCATTGCCTTTCTTTCTTCTGTATTCAATTCTATTTGAGTGACATCCTCATCATCATTTATCAGAATATGCTCTGGGCTCGGTATATCCTCTGTTTCTTCATTGTGAGGCTTGTCGGTGAGTTCAAAAACTCTCTCGGGAGTTGTATCCTTTTTAGGTACATCAAGTATTTTTCTCCATGTATCCTCACTTTATCTGTCAAGATCAATAGAGTTTCCCTGTAAGACTTTGTACGCTCTTAATTTTGCTGAGAACCTCATGTAAATTAACTTCATCATTTCTTCAATTTATTCCATTTTGGACTCAGGCGGCATAACAAAAACTAGGGTTCTTTCCCTTATCTGTTTCTCAGATTTCAATGTGAATGTCCTTCTTTCTTATAGTCTTTCTAGAAGTTCTTTAGGCATCTTATCTTCAAACTATATTGGTACATATTTGAATATAATCATCATTGTGATGATGGCTTCCTCTATCTTGTTCTGATCCTCGGGATTCAGAGTTAGCCATTTTCTAATTTTAGGGTCAGTAAATGAAACTACCTTGATCATTGATGCACATACCTCATCAATTGTAGTAGGAAATTTATTCTTAACAGGTTGGAGTTTCTCACTCTCATCTTGCTTAGTGTCCTCTATATCTTCCTTTGTTTAGATTAGTCTTTTTCTCCTCTTAGGTTATGATGTTTTGTCTGTTTGGGGCTTCCTTTTTTTGGAAAGATTTCTACAATGTAGACAATTGTTATTTTGTCATTGATGTTAAACCTTAACTGGTGAGACTATCACTGTATGTTTGAGTACCTTATCCATTGATTGATGAAGATTTGAAAAGAATGGGATAACAAGAAGACCAAGGAAATGGTTGAGTTATGAGTATAAACAAGGGTACTTGATCATAAACAAGGGTACTTGATCATCTGGCACTTTGGCAAAGTGATACATTGTTTATCTAGCACTGGCAGTTCATTGGAAGGTCAATGCCGAGCAAAGCAAAGTTGATGCTGAGAAAAGCAAAAGGTGATGCTGAGCAAAGCAAAGATGATGCCGAGCGCCAATGAAATGTCGAGGGAGACAATGAAATGTCGATCATCAGTATTTTTTTTATTGCTACCAAGCAGATCTGAGCTGTTGAAGTTGATTTAAAGTTTTATATGGGCACATCTAGACCTGAGGATAACTGATTCACCCCCCTCTCAGTTATTCTGAATTCATATTAACAATTGGTATCAAAGATGTGTTCTCTTGAAAAGTTTGAAGGTACTTGGAGATAAAAGATAAAGATGTATAAAAGGGATGGACCAAAGATCAATAAGGAAAACTTTCCTGCATGGCAAAGTTTGTTGAAAATTCATCTGGCTGGTATTGGTGATTCTACTAAATGACATATTGAAACATAATATGTAGCCCCTACTAGAGTTCTGAATGCTGCACAACTAAGAGAGAAGCATGAACATAATCAAGCAATGTTGGAACTTGCATCATCTCTGAACTATCATGAATTTGAGGACATCAAAGATTGTAC
>MU223385.1:888932-936397 GCA_018584345.1 Thuja plicata
TGTCCTCATGGGTCCACATAGATCTGTATGGACTAATTCTAGAATTGCAGTAGATGTATGGGTTTTACTCTTGAAACTAGACTTTGTCATCTTACCTTTTTGACAATTCTTGCACATGATATGCTCAGGCTTAGTCATGCTCGGTAAGCCTCTGACATTCCTTTTTTTGCTTATCATTATCATGTTGTCAAAGTTCACATCACACAATATTTTGTGCCACAACCATATGTTTTCATTTCTAGCCATCAAACAAATGGTGTTAGTGTCATCAAGATAGAAAAGGTTACCTTTTGTCTGCTCACCGGTACCAATCAAACTTCCTGATTCATTGTAGATCTTTGCCTTCTTATTTTCAAATGCTACTCTGTGACTTGAATTGTTCAGCTCTGAAACACTTAACAAATTATAATTCAGCCCTTTTACCCAGTAGGCATTTTCACATTTTATCAGGTTATTCAACATTATGGTTCCTTTACCTTCAACTAGACAAGGTGTATCATTTCCCATTCTCACTGAACCACCATTATAGTATTCAAAAGTCTCAAAATTTTGTTTATCACCGGTCATATGGTGAGTGTAGCCACTATCTATGATCCAGACATCAATTTTACTAAATTTAGATATGAGTGCAGTTTCTACATACCTTTCTTCATCTTCATTTTCATCTTCATCTGAATCATCCTTCATGGCTACAAATACCATCTCTATGTCTTCTTCAGATTTGGTGTCGGTGTCATTAGCTCTGTTCTCAGATAGGTAACAAGATTTCTTTCCTTTGTCCTTGTAGTCTTGGGTATCTCTCTTGTCAGATTGTCTGTTACTCTGGTAATCTCTATTTTCACCTTTATCAAACTTCTTTTCATATGATCTGTCATTTCCTCTGTCATCTTTTCTTCAGTTTGGGCATCTTGCAACAAAGTGTCCAACCTCTTTACTATTGAAACATACAAGTGGTAATTTACCTTTGTATCTTCCTTTGCCTCTCTGCAATCTTCTTGCCATTAGTGCTTCAATTTTATCAAGTCTTTGATCCTCATTATCACTGTCACTATCATTTCTAACAGCATGTCTATGACTTGAGTTACTTATCTTTAGAGAAGATTTGAATACAAATTATATAGATGGTAAGACACTATTATCAAAGTTGTTCATCTCAAATGAAATTATTCTACCAATCAGACTATCTAGAATAAATGTATTGTTTTCAACTGCTCTAATTTCTTGAATAGCAGAAACTCTAATAGCATAAAGAGGCAGTAAGGTTCTTAAGATTTTGCTTACCACTATCTCCTCTTCAAGTACACCTCCAACTCCTCGGATAGAATTTACTACCTCTTTGATTCTACAGCTACTGAGTAATGTTTTCTCCTTTTTTCATCCTTAGGTCATCAAACTCCCCTCTTAGTCTTTCTTCCTTTTCTCTTAGTACATTGGCATCTCCTCCATGTACCAACTTCAAATTATCCCACATTTGCTTTGCAGACGTGCAAGTTTTGACATCTTCAAACTCAACATCGAAGAGTGATGATGCAAGTTCTATCATCATACAATTATGTTCATGCTTTACTCTTAATTTCTCAAGAGTCTGAGGTCCTGTAGGCAACACATATTCAGTATCTAAGTTTTGAACAATATCATTTCCAATACCTGATAGGTGGAGTCTTATTCTGATTTTCCATGATGCAAAGTTGTCTTTATTCAACTTGGGCACATCTTGGCTGTTCATCTTTTGATCTTTTGCTTGAGCTGTTAAACTCCCTTTCTAAGCACACAAGCTCTGATACCAATTGTTAGTAATAACTGAGGGGGCAGGGGGGTGAATCAGTGGTCTCAAAAATATTCCAATAATCAACCAAAAAAACTTAGTACCACAATATTAAGCCTCTAGTTATCTTTAGTCCTATAAGATGAATGCCTCCAAATACTTTTATCAAATTACTACTGCTCGAAATGCTTTGTAAAACCTTCTACTATATGTTTACCGAAAAATAGTCTGTTAATTTACCGAAAGATAGTAAATTATCTAGAGCATACCGATCAATCCAATTAAGTTAAGTGTAATGCAAAACACTAAAGTAATGACTCATAAACACATTGACACATGAATTTTTAATGTGGAAACCTTGTTAAGGGAAAAACCACTTGGGACTAGTAACCCAAAATTTTTACTCTTATGAAGTGAGGTCGGTGAAGAGCCAACCTTGTTAAAAGTTACAAACACATTGTTAGATGTGACCTTGTTAGAGGATTTAAAAGTTTAGTCTGTCACTTGATATCGGGCATCTTTATGCTACCTTCCTTGATCAAACACTCACTTGGCCTATCAATAGGTATCTGGCATCTCATGCTATCTTCATGATCAAAATTTTTGATAATCCTTGGGATGTATCTCAATATAGAAAGGATCTTTAAATCCCTCTTGGTTAAGAGACTTTCTGAATCAATGGTTAAACTGAAACAATATGATCTGTTCACATATACAACTGATACTTGTAGATTTTCAGATCTATTGTAATCTCATAAAACTATTATGATCAATATATCTCAGTTTATAACTTTTATCCACTTTGATTCTGCTTAGTGATGCTGTGCTCTGTTGCTCGGTGTCTGCAGAAAACTTTAGCTCTTTCCTCAGCTTGTTGATCATGACTATATGAAGTTTCTCTTCATCAGTTTCTCTTTAGCATCCTCTTTTCATTCATTCACCCACCACACCAATTTGTAATGAATTGAGTTCTCTTTATAGACATGATATCACCATTATTAGGTTCTTGATTTTCTTGATCTTGGCATGATCCACAATTCTCACCAATTAGATTTAAAGAAAAACTCATGTTTTATCTTGCTAAGATCTTCTTGTCAACTGGACAAAACAACTTTAAATCCATTACTTATCTCTGGCTTTATCTTGTCGATGAAAATAAAGATAACTACTAGTTAAGTCTACATTTAGCTCTACCAGCTAGATATTTTTTCATTTCTAAACTCAAGTTAATTTTGGTGTTTAACTCTTTGATAGCATCAATCAACACTCCAGTTCTCCTCAGGCTTCTCTGTCAGTTTACACTGTTTTTGGCCATCGGTTATGCTTGTGATTCTGCTCGTCGGTGTTCTTGCTCGGGCATCACTATGACTTGACTTTCGATGTTCTCTATCCGTCGGTGTCCACTGACCGTTGGTGTTTGAAGTCATATTATGAATGCTTGTCTTTTATGCATTACTGAAAGCATTATCTTTTTCTCTTTGATTCTCTGAAGTCTTTGACACTTTGATTATAAATGATTAGATTATATCAAGTTGACATTAATGAAAATACAATCCATTAACTTATTTAATGTCTTGCATTATCCTTCTGCATTTGGTGATCAACTAAACATATTCAAACATTCAATCAGTTACATGTCATCATTAACCTTAATCCTTTTAGTAATCAATTACTTGTATTACCAACCATATGTTCTATTCTCATCTTATGTATGTAATATCAATTCATAAACTCAATTAGAATGTAAACATTCATAGAAATGTTAATGAAATGTAATGACACATGACACACGATTTGGTAACGCAGAAAACCCATGTTAGAAGGTAAAAACTATGGTGGGGATGAAACCCACAAAACTTCACTGTCTGCAGAATGGAAGGGGTCGGTTAAGGCTTATAATTTGGATCACATATGATGATCTTATCCTGTTAGGAGTAACATGTAAAGACTGGTTAAGGTCTACTCTGTTAAGAGCTTTAGCAACACTATTTAGTGTGCACTCGGTTAAGAGATTTACAAAGGATTGTTAAATCCACCTTCTCAAAGGATTTCTTCTATTTTCTACACTTGTTAGAATATAGTTAAAAATATTTATTGACCTGAGCATATGCAATCTAGAATTGCTGATTACAGATCCAATAAAGTTCACATGTATAATTATCACCTATAGTGATTAATCAATACCTCTATTTTTCTCGGTAGCCTTGGATCTTGTTCTTTATAATTGATTTCATCTTTGGCTGTTCTTCTGCATAAAACTCTATCTCTAATTCTAAAAAGTTTTTGCGGCTATGATCATCATCACATGCACATGTTCTAATTTATTACACATCTATTTATACAATGAGTTTTACCTAAATGAGTTTCACACATAACAATGATAACTCTATGATCTAAGGTTTGCAACTTGACCTTGATCTCCTAGTTTGCATGTTTCTAATCAGTTAGACTGATTAAAACAATTATAATTACATTGCTTGTCCCTCAAGAAATGGATTTAAAGCTAATAAAAAAGATAAATATAAAACACAAGTGTTTTATCTAACATGGAAGTTAGATCCACATTTCTCGGGATTATAACTGTCTCTTGGTAGACTGGTGCACGGGTTGCTCTGTATTCTGTTAGGTTCCTTTGTTATATGTTCTGTTAGGTTACACTGTAATCTTCTTGTCGGGTTCCTCTGTCGATTTACTCTGTTGGGTTCCTCTTGTAACATTTTTGGGTTGCACTAGTAAACTGTGTTGCTGGGTTCCCTTATGAACTTGTTTGTCGGGTTGCACTAAACCTATCTTTTGGTGTTGGTGTTACTGACGGTTTCAAAACTGTTTTCCTTTGCATACTAATGGAAAAATATGTCTTCAAACGACACTTTTTGAAGCCACCCTTTTGGCTTATTCCTTGCTTATTCAGCCTTTGACAATATTTTTTCCTTTCATGTGACTTTTTCATACGAGCAAGTCTATGTTTCAAAATACCTTTAAACTATTTGACATGACACATATATATTTTCCTATATTGCTTAGTGAGGCAATTTTTACTTATTCGAGATGGTTAGTTTCAATATGCACATGGATTTATTAACCATTTTTCCATTGTTGGAAGAAGGACCAAAAGAAAATAGAAAGTAAAAGATAGCTTGTAGGAACAAATCCAAAATAAAGAAGTTGGCACACGTTGAATCTGCCTGTGCTTGACAAAGGTGACAATATTGAAGTAGCTCACGATTCAAACTTCGCCCCTCCAGTCCAGAAGCATCCTTTGTCACTTTCTTGTTGTAGACCGGGCCCTTGCTCTCACTTTCCCGTTGCAATAACCCTCCACGTCGTAGTAAAGACACTGCTTGGACCTGACAAAAGTCTCAAAAACCACTAGTAGCTATTTGTTATTGTCGTTGGAAACCCTGAAAGCCCATGTCACTCCTTGGACCTCTCATTTGTGGACAAAACCAACCTCCCTGATGGCACAACAAAACAAACCAACACAACCTCTATGTTCTTTGCGATTTTCTCAGTACTTACAAAAAGTTGTTTACAATTTTCTAAAAAATTTAGTACTTGAAGAAGAAAATAGTTTTAGTAGTTAAGTAAATAAAAGGTATGTGCACTGAAGCCTCAATTTGAACATAATTTTAATTGGTATCAAGTTATTTTTTCTTGCAGTTGGGAAAATAACAAACTTTATGGCAATATTTACTCAAGGAAGAGGTAGGAGAAGTGTGGGTGATTTGACAAAAGATATTCATAGAAGTAAAATGAAAAAAAACATACGTTCAAGTTGGAAGGAGCACCTGAAGCAAGGCTTCAAAAATGAGAATCAGATCTATAAAACATGTTCATGAACTTAGAAAAATTAAAGGTAGCTCCCATGAGCAAGCTAGACATCTTTCTCGATCAACATGATCAATCAAAACACAAAATTAAAAGAAGTCAAATGGTCAAAAGAAAAACATAAAGTTGAAAATGGGGCTTAAACAAGGTATCTTTGAAACTATTATCAATCTTGAAGGCTTAAATCCAAGGTAGAGTCTATATATCCAACTTCATAAAGGCTAAGTGGAGACAATCAAATTAAACAATTGGTTGAAACAACATAAGTAAAGCCAATAGTGACCAGCAACAATTCAAGAAATTGATCACAATTTCAAACATGCCATGTATAAATAAGAGTGAAAATCTAGAACACCTTACTATCATCAAAGCCAAGAACAATCTATACAAGCAAGAAATATAAGAAGTGACAATCCCATTGGGTATATGGTAATGATCAAGTGAAGGTGAGTTTAGCACTCACTTTATGTTTTCTGTGTAGTAATTGGGTCCGTATACACACAAAAGGAACATGATTTTCAGGAGAAAACCCAACCTATACTATTAGAGTAATCTTTAGTTTTCTTATTAATTAAATCATGTTGATTTAATTAGTTAAGTTATTACTCTTTAGTGCTTAAGCTTTCTCTTAGGTGCATTAATAATTAATTCTTTTATTAATTATTAATGTGCAACCTAGCTTTTTTAGGCTTTAGGGTTTTGTTCACCTTTATAGGTTGAACCTTGTAATTCTTTTTTCATTAATTTAGATTATAATTTCGCTCTCACTTTTTGAGCAACTTCTGAGTTCTTCTTTTTCCTCTTTCTGATTCTCTTCTGTAACAGGTTATTTGCATGCAGGTGTTCTTGGCATTCTGTGGATTTGCATCTCTCAAATCCTACATGGTATCAGAGCCACACTGTTGCTGCCTGGTCTGGTGTTTGTGAAGCAGTGTTTTGAGGGCAAAAATCACAGCTTTTCTAGGGTTTCTTCTTCAATCTAGAAGAGACACATTTTTCTGGAGCACATTGAGAAAAAACAGACACCACCATCGCACTCAGAAGGCCCGGGAGAGGCATTTTTCATATAAATTTTGCCATTTTTGGTCACAGTAGCCTCTGGGAAAAAATTTCTCTCCGACTCAAATTTCGAGGTGAAAAATTAAAAAAAATCAAAAAAATCAAATTTTAATTGATTTTTGTGTTAAAAACTAACGCATGCAGTGTTAAAAATCAACACTGCTTTGTAAATGGGCGCCGCCGTTAGTTAACTGCTAGTGGTTAACCTCTAGCGGTTAACCTAACCACCAGGGTTTACTCTCAAACCTTCTTTGGGGCAGTTTTGAGCAGTTTTGGTATTTTGGCCATATCTTGAGCATACAGTATCGGATTTTCGACTTCCTTATATCGTCGAAAAGCTATTTCCGAGCTCTATCTCATTAAGCAGGTTGGATTTTCTAGTTTTGCATTTTTGATGTCTATTTTTCTAGTCAAAGTCAGAACTTGTGTTTTTCAGCACTCAGTTTGTTTCATGTGAAGAGTTATCATGGGTTTTTCTTCTCTCCCTTCTGTTATTATTCTAGAATGGGCGAATTATGAGTCATGGGAAAAGGGTATACTTACACATTGTAGGTGGCTTAATATTTTTCCTTATTTGTATGATCTCATACCTAAACCAGCCACTTCAGAGGGAAATTAGCATGGGATATTATTAGAGATCACATAGTAGGAATTATAGTGTCTAGTGTTGATCATGACACTGTGTTGGCTATATCGGACATTGATTGTCCTCACCCACTTTGGACACATCTTTGGGAGATACATGGAGACCCTAATCTCTCTCCATTCCCAGAGGATCCTTCTTCAGATTGTCTCATACCCATTGCTTGGAGAGAGAATACACCCTTTGATCATGATACTTTAGTGGAGCTTGAGTATTTAGACACCCTTACATGTTCCAATGGATTAGAGGCTTGTCTCATAGTTCCCATTCTTTAGAGTGAGACTTTATCAACATCGCCTCTTGCTCTTGATTCTGTGCAGTAGAAAATCATACATCTTCCAGACATAGCTACTTTGGACTCTTATGTTGCAGACATATCTTTCTTGTTTGTTGAGTCTTATACTGCAGATTTGGAGGATTATTTTGAGGACATTCATCTCCTCTACCTTGACAGTCAAGTTATCACTGTTTTCCCACCATTATCTGTGCATTCTACAGTTGCATTTTAGGATTCTCCACATCAGTTTGGATTTGGCATCATTTGTTTCAGTTCAGACAAAGAGATTCTTCTGCATCCGATCATGGCACACATCCTGAGACAAATTGGTTCATCACTCTTCACAGGGTTTCTTCGACATCGTCCTTTCGCTCTCACTTTTTGAGCAACTTCTGAGTTCTTCTTTTTCCTCTTTCTGCTTCTCTTCTGTAACAGGTTATTTGCATGCATGTGTTCTTGGCGTTCTGTGGATTTGCATCTCTCAAATCCTACATATACCTCCTAACCAAGGATGTTAAATCTTTCATCAATTCACACAAACACAAGATCTTTGAAAACTGAAAAGGCTTATTAATTGAATAAAGAAGTTTATTTTATAGGCAGATGCAGAGATATCACAAGAAATTTGTACAAAAGCACAAAGACAAAAGTTAGAGGGGAAGCTACAAGTATTTAATAGGGGTTTCAAGAATCGTAAGACTGCCACCTAAAAGAGGTAGAGCTTGAAACTAAGCTTTTGTTTGCCCATCATTGGGCTATACAAAAAAGTGATTTTGAAGTAAAATGAGGTGAAGAGCCAATTATAAAATTCGTTGAACCAAGGAGGCATTGGATTAACTATTAAGCACATCTCTATGTGATTTGTTAGTAATCATCATTGACAAGGACATGCATATAGGCTACTATAATATTGACTAAAGAATCTACAAATAAATGCATCCAATGCTAAGGCTAGAATCAAAATGTATTGGATTTCACCAAATTGGACTTCAAATCATGGTATTGTCAAGTGAGAGTGAAGAAAGAAGACACTTGGAAGAACACTTGAACGACAAGAAAACATTCATATAAATAATTAATGTTGGATTTATTCAATGCATTCTACTTTTAGGGGTGTTGTATTACATTCATAGTGCATTTGGTTAAGTTGTTACCCTTTTTGTTAATTAAAGTGCACCAACAGGGAAATAGCGTTTTAATAAAATACTGGGCATACTTTTACTGTCAAAAGAAGAAAATAATCAACTTACAAGGAAAGCACACACTTCACAAGTAGGTGGGTACTCTAGATTGAGGAAAACCGTACCAAAAATTGCAGCCACATATGTGTGAGGATGTCAAAAAACTTCAAGGATGTTTTCTATCTACTAATGTAGTACAAGAAAGTCTAAAATAGAAAGCTTGGATTGTGCATATCATCATCTAGCAGTTGTCTATTCATGGATATGAGGCATTGAAATTGTTCATCAACATTATGTGAGTACACTTTAGACATCCAAACTTATTGGGAAGTTTTTAAACAGATTGTGTGAAAAGATGGATACTGAGTTGAAGATGTGCACCAATGCATGGTCATACCAAAGTAGTGAATAAAATACTAATATAGATCTTAAGGAAGTAATGTCAGTGTGACCAATGATATTACCTAATTGGTTCACCTCCTAGGTCCTAGTCACATTGGTTAGTTTATTTAGGGTACACATAGGACACTTATCTCTTTCTCATATCATAAGATTATGACACTTGTCAGAATCTTATATTTTTTGGCCTATGAAACCAAGTGGTTCTCATTGTAAACTTAATCCACATACAATTTATTTGCATTCTTTGATAGAAAAATACTTTTTTTTTTTCATATTGATCTTCTGAGTAGTTTGTGCTTTCCATTAGGTTTGTAGATCTTGGGTGGTTATCTCCATAGCCAAGTCTTAAAAGTATACTAGGAAACATTCAAGTCTTCTAATAGAGAGCTTGGCATGCATTCACATTCCTATTTTAGGCTTGGCCACACTTCCACACCAAGATCTAAATTTGAGATATATTTTAGTTATTTGTCTCCTCTCTATATATTTCAGTTATGAACAAGAAGAAGATGTCACATTGAAAAGATCGAAGGCTGTAATATTCCTTCAAAGAGACAAATCCACCTTAAGGCGCAAAGAGCCATGAAACATGTCTCAAGATAGTCTATAAAGCACCTAATTAGCCAAAGAAAGAGCATCACTTCAAGCTTGGGGGCATATCTTAGTTCTATTTGTGCAAGGATATACTTCAACGCTAATAAAATATTGGAAGGCTTTAAGGTTTGTCCCTTTGAAATAGTAGAGCGGGCTAGTGAAAATACATTCAAGTTGAATTTTCCATCCTACATTAAGATGTATTCAGGGGTGAATACAAAAAACTTGTGCCTTGTTAGCTATCCATGTTGGTTGAAAAGGTGGAAGGTAAAGTGTTGCTTCAATTGAGTAATTTGCATTAGATGGAAAAATTAAATTAGATGATGTAGTTTTACAAAAATAAAAATTTAAAAATACAAGTGGACAACAACATCAATGGTAGGTTGGTCTCAAGAGACTCCTATAAAGCAGGTCCAAGTGGTACTTGAAAGAGGAAGAGCGGGACTTGTTTTCTTATCTACTTTAAAAGTTCACTTCTATGGGACAAGTGTCACGTTTGTGAGAAGGTATAATCTAAAAGGGATCAGTAAATTAGAATAATATTTGGACACTGAATATTGGGCCTCTAGACATTGAATAATATGTGTTTTTGTTAAACAAAATTGACAACTTAGACACTTATCTTTATTGCTATCATAATATCATTGATCGATGATGAAGTATCATGCTATCAATATCAAAGATTCAAATGCCATTATTATTATAAAATACAACACAATCTTTAGCTTTACACAAGAAAGGTAAACGAAAAATCAAAGGAGGCCATTGATTTATTCGAGTTAGAGCCATGAACACAATCTTCAATGTTGAGTGAGGAGCTGCCACAAGTTTTCAATAGACTAGGGAAGAGGAAGATGTAAAATTTGTAATTCACAATTCATGAAATATGATAATGATTTTCAAAGGCAATCATCATAAATTCCTAATAGTTTCTAGCTAACTATTGTATCAGAACTCTACATGATGATTTTGTAATCAAATGGATCAAACTTAATAGAAAACACTTTTGTACTCATTTATGGAATCTTTGGATATATGTTGTTTTTTATTCATTTAAGGATTAATTGGATGCATTTTGTCATTCAAATTTGCAAAAATATGTTTTTATAGAAATTTAAGAAATTTTTAAGTTGCTGAATTTTTGTCGAGTCCAAGTATGCCAACTACAGTTAGTACTAAAAATGGATGTTGAATTTTAATCCAAGTGCAGTTGAGTTGGATTCGCAACTTCAAGTGAACTCCGTGCAATATTCACAAGATTAGCGAGTTATTTAGTCTACCGCATTGTAGCTTGAGATTTTGCAAGTCTTGCAAGTAACACTATGAAGTGTGCACATATTTGGTAACTGCTTGAGTGACATTTTAGCTTCCAATATAAGAAACAAATGAGTTGTCTGAAATAATTAGCATGCCAATGGTCCTTCGAACCAAAAAATCTTCTAACTAAGTGGACACTATAACTCTTATCCTCCCAATCCCTATTAGAACATGGTTAGACATTGTATAGACATCATTTCTTATAACAGAATCTCGTTGCCATACAATTTATGGATTTTAACCACAGGAATGAATACATAGTTTGGGGGAATGATTTTACACACACTTTTTCTCTCTCAAAACATAATTATAATATCCTACTCTTAATTAGCAGAAGAAGTGTATTTGTTATTACCTGTTATCTCTTAATGTTTAATGGAACTTTCACATATTTTATCCATCATGTTAGAGCTCAGCCATGCATGCCCAATTTTTTTGTAGATTTAGTTGTGTTGGCCTGTGTGTTATAACAGCCTTGTGTAAACCTACCTCTCATAACTAATCTGCAATTCTATAAGTGGGTTTACACTTTGTCAAAAATCTATCTAAGTCTACCCTGCATTATCCCATGTGTGGTCATCATGCTTCAAAGTTTGCAAAAGTCCATTTTTTTTTTAAAAGTAGAGCTATTAGGGTATATTTTCTTAAGGTTTGTGTGTAGTGTTAGTCTATCGGGTTATCAGGGTTGCCCTTACCAACATATCATCCCTACCAATCCTAACAAATTACATGTACCCGTTGTTTAAATTTGTCGAAGCGTTCATTTTATCAGGTTATTTAGTTGTTGGACTTTCCTTCTCATCCCTACTTCCGAATTCCTTTGCTTTCCAAAATATTCCAAGTCTTTCTACACTAGAGTTTTGGGCATCCCTTAACCCACACACCATCTCCACTGCTCCCTTGATTCTATAAAGCCCAATCATTTTCCTTAAAGCCACTGTAGTGCTAAACTTTTAGACTTCCCATTCCAAGCATGGCTATACAAATGAACTGCAAAACTCAGACAATGACATAAGATGACATCATCTTTGTATGATAGACTTTTAGACTTTCCATTCCAAGCATGCCTTCCCAATTAACTCCAAAAATTTGACAATGACATCACATTGATGTCATCTTGGTATGATGTCAACTTCATCATTTTATCAGAGTTGTGGATTATGGTGTTGATGTCATCGCTTTTCAAGATTGACGATTTCCTTATCCCCCGGTACCCTTCCCTTTCCATCCTTGACTCTTTGTTCCCGTTGTGTTGTACACACACACCCCATTGCAAATGGGGACCCCCACTTTTTTCTTGGCAATTTAGTAGTTTTTTTAGTTTAAGTTCTAGTTTGGTAGCAATTTTGAATTCTCGGGTGTTGATAAGGTAAGGAATTTGGGCAGGATAGAGATGCAAGTCAACTCCTAGTTGCAAGTCAAGATCTTGGAGTGAGTTAGAAGTTACAATTGTCAAGTCATGATACACAAACTTAGTGAAATATTTGGTTTGATCCCAAGCAAGATTTATAAAGACTACTAGGTTTCCGATTTGGGTGAGATATTTTGTCCAAACAAAGCTTTAAATTCCAATTTGAACATGATGAAAATTCCTAACGCTTGGTTGAAATTTGATCTCCTCTTTGGGGAAAACCTTTGGCGACCATGGAAATTGGATTGAGTGTTAATCAATATTCCAAACAAGTGAACAATCCAATTTAACAAGGCAATTTGTGCAAACAAGTAATGGAATTCGTCCCGAATGTTGATGGAAACCAAGAAAAACAAGGTGAAAATCTGATTGTTTACCAACACTTAGTGAAATTTTAAAGTCAATCTTAATGAAAATTTCCTAGAGAGGTCAGTAATGCAAAATCTCTTGGAACAAAATCCTAACCAAGGTTGGAATTCTGACCTCCTTCAAGACAAATTCCCAAAATCATGATGAATCCCGATTTGCAGATCAATGAATATGCTTAGTGGAAAGACACAATCTAGTTGTTAACAATGAAATTACCAAACATTCAAGAAACTCAAGATGATCACCATGCACTTGTGCAAACAAGCATCCAATATTCAACAAACATTTGTAAGAATTCAAGTCAAGAATGGAATTCTGATGTGCATTTCAAGTAAAAATCCAAGAACAAGTTGAAAATCTGATATCATTTCAACATACATTTCCAACACTTAGCAATTTTGGTGAGCTTATCTTAATGAGAATTTACAAGGGAGGTCTGAAATTCGACCTCCCTTGGGGGAAACTCCTAAGAGAGGTTAGAAATCTGACCTCCCTTAGGATAAAATCCTAAGTGCTCATGGATATCCACCCAGAATCAAGATAAGTTTTGAAGTGCAAGGTGAAACCTGATGTGCAATGAGGTGTAAAAACCCAAATAATTGAGGGAAAACCTGATTAGCCAAAGTGAAAATCCGTATAAGTGAAGGAAATTTGACTTGTTTGAGAATCAATCAGGCACTTTCAAGATCGATTCAAGGTAACTTGTGCAAATAAACAACAAGATTTTGACTTGCATGTTAGTGAAGAATCAAAACAATATGAAAGAACTGATCAACCCATGGTAAATCAGAAACACTTAGCAAAGTCTTTTGGAGTTGATTACAGTGAAAATTTCTAAGAGAGGTCAGAATTTCAACCTCCCTTGGAACAAAATCCCGACCAAGGTCAGAATTTGGACCCCTCTTAGGACTCATTTCAAAAGCAACCCATAATAAGTGTTTCCCAATTAAACTGAATTCAGATTTTTTATCATCTCGGCTAGGGAGAGGTGTTAAAATAAAATGCTACGAGGTCGGTTACCTAAGAGGAGAGTTGGTAGATTGAAATTGTTTATTGCCAATGCAATGTTAGCCTCCTCAAACTCTAATGGGCACTTCTCTTAGAAGGATGCATATAAAAGAAGATCAAGGGCATCCATCTAAATCACAATTCTCAATCCAAACCAACAATGAATTAAGGGAAGAGAAGATGAGAGAAAAGGAAAGAGTGGGTGTCAAGTGTTTCGTAACATCCAAGGTAGATCAAGATCGATCTTAGGCAAAGAAACTCTCCACTCAGAATTATTTCCAAGATTGATCTGATATGAACTTGAAATTGATTATGCAATATAAAATCCTAATTGAATTAAGTGACTCACTCGGTGCATTCAAGCAATAATCTGGTGTTTCTAGGAGATACATGATTGATGCTAGGGGGATTCTTGGGTGTAAGTTATTTGTAGCAATCTGAAAGTGTCTCACATTTAAGTTGCTTTCAATTCTTGATTAAAAATATTAATGGTGGTCTTCTTACAAAGTATTTTACTCTTAACACAAGTCTCTCCTCTTGTTTTGAAAGCATTCATACATGGAGAAGAGGATACATGCAGGAGGGAGTTCAAGCGAAAGGTGATTTCCAAGATGAAGATGCCAAGAAAGAGGATGGCATGTGGCTGGACTTTTCATGTGCAAGGATGATGTTCAAGGTCGAGCACTCCATGATTACAACATCTAGGACAACATGAAAGCATCATCAAAGCAACCACAAGTGATTTATCAAGCAAGGAAAGCAAATTAGGATTGGAAACCAAAAGTGGAAGTGCAAGTACAATGATCTAAGTTAACAACCACATGAAGGAGAATTCAAAGAGCAATAAGAACATCACAACTTGAAGAAAGAATTATGAGATGCCTTGATCAATGTTGTATATCCAAATTTGTCAGAAATCTCAACCAATGGGGATGATCAAATTGAAAATATACACATCTCATAGAAAAAGGAAAGTCAAGATGCAAGTCAGTACAAGGAAAGCTGAGAATCGACAAGTTTAAGACACCAAGAAGGATCAAGGCTAAGTTACCATGACAAGTACAATTTCAAGAACATCTAAAGGAGAAGATTTCAAAACGGAGAAGATGGAGAAATGAGGTTGAAACAAGGTAAACATGCTGAGGTGGTGCCCACTCATTTTCAGCTAATCAGAGGATTCCAACTTGACATGTCCAAGTTCAACCAATCAAGTTATTCCAAATGCATATGTGGAATGCATTCCCCATTGAATTTTCTCATTGGTCCTATTGATGTGCATTTTATGACTCACCAAACAGTAGAACAAAATATTGAGATATCTTATCCTCTCTTGATCAAAATCATTTTCATGCTAAGATTGTGAAAGATCACACAATAGATTCCAAGGTTCCTTTCGTGTCAGCTGTTGACCGTGGATAAGCTCAATGGTAAATGTGATTTCTGTTAATCACGAGGGGCCTTATGCTTTCATCACTCAAATTGATTTCGAACAACTCAATATGGGATCTTGCAGGTTGTATTGCAATGAAGTGCTATTTTTTTGGTTTTCAGAAATATGCAGAAAGCAAATAGAAGGGTTCAAGAATTATATTATACTCCTAAGGGTAATGACATCAATGAATACTGCTTTGATGGACAAATTCCAAATAACCAAGCTCTGCTTTGCCAAGATAAACTAAAACTACGCAAGAACTGGTGCAATCTTCAAGGGGTTATGCAAATCATTTTCATATCATAACGAACACCATCAAAATGAATAATGCACGTTAAAGGATATAAGTGAAGCATACATAAAAATGGGTTCAGGCTAACTTTGCACAATGACTTACAATTAACAAATCGTCAAAAGTATGAATGAAGGAATTAATCAAAACACCATTGCATTCTCCATTGAAGTCACAACACTTTATCTAAACAAGCTAATCTAAATGAGGGAATAAGAGAATAAGCAAGCACTAAGACACTTCAAGTAGTCACCAAACTTCAATGAAAACTCTATTATCTCAGTAGCTCATAGAAACAATCTCAAAATTCCACCGCTTACAAATGAGAAATGAGGCATTTATATAAGTCCTCAATTACAACGAGTGGCCCGGATTGAAACAATAACCGATGGCCCAGATTTTGCCACCTCAACCCTAATTAGGGTTAGGGAAAGGAGTGTACATTAATGAGCGTGTCCACACAGACCAATTAGAAAGAAAACCTCCATCCTAGTGGGCAATAAATGGCCACTATGCATGCCCATTCTGCATGAGAGAAGGGTAACATGAATGCCTACTAAGCAATAAATGCATTGTTTGCCTTGAATAGATTATCCTTGATTATGTTCCTTAAATACAATAAAGTTTGACTTGGATATTTTTGACTAGTCGATGGAGACGACTGGGCGCCATGTCAACATGATGGGTACCACATAAGCTTGGGTCTTTTCTAACTGCATCATTTTATAACCAAGATCCAACTTTGATCGACTCTTCAAAAACTAACTCTCCTTGAACATTTTCATCCTTCCATGTACCTGCTTGGAAATTTATCTTCTTGAAATAGAATGGACTCTTTTTTCGATGATTTAGTCATCCTAGAATTTCTTCACATAGAATTGCCTGATTATGATCCTGGAATTCCTTCCTAGTATCCACACTTGAACTGTGATCTTTGAAGTTCTGAACCTTGCACACCCTGAATTGGATTTGGGACTCTTAGCCCTAAATATCTCCCTCGAATGTTTGCAACTGGAGTTCTTCCTCTTGCAAAATAAAATGACTGATATAAGAATCACGCGAGGAATTAGAAATCAATAATATATCCCACTTCAAACTTGGAATATAATTCAAACTCATGGAATCCCGAAGATAAATTTTTCTCTCTCCAAAAAGCAACTTCCTCTCTCCAAATTCCTTCGCCTCTTTCCAATTTTTTGTAAGTTCAACCCTTTGGAAAGAAAATTTCTCTCTCCAATATTCAGTTTCTCTTTCCCTCTCTCTCTAAAACTCGCACACCCCCTTCCTTATTCAAATAATTTTCCTTGCCGTTTATCTTTAGGTTTTGTTCATGGGTCGGCATTCGAACGGGTTGGAATTCTGACAATTAAACATTTCCAACATTTTAAACATCAGTGAGAAATTTCCAATATTTAATTATTTCCTAAGAAAAAATCCAAAAAACAATTTCTTTTCCGCTTTTGCCAGGTTCCAATTTTTGGTCACTTTTTTTCTTTCGAAATTCAATATTTAATTGATCTCCACTTAAAATGCAAAAATCAATTTTTTCCAAATTTGCCATTTTTTGATTTCCAAAAGTTTAATAATTAATTATTTAATATGAAATTTAATATTTAACTAATTCCCATTTAATTCCAAAATGGATTTTTCCAATTTCAATTTCGACTTGAATTGAACTTCTCAATGAATTTCAAAATCCTACATGGGTGCTTCAATTACATAATACTCACCACCTTACCTAGGCAACATGAATTGTTTCCTCCCAATCTTTCCCTTGGCACAGATAAAATGTAGTATTAGATTTTCACCCTCGTGAGTACTTAAATCAACCTCGCTGATGTCCAAATTTCTGGCCTATGTATCGTTTTCCCAATGCGCACAATATTAACAACCATGAAAGTTTTGGAATCTTAGGCACATTTTGTTAGCCATAGTACTTACTTTATGTTGTGTTAGTTATATTAAGTGTATCCTGACGGTACTTAGTTACTACCAGACAACGGTTGGGAATCAATGGTGACGTTTGGTCACACCCCTTCGGGTTTTATATAAGCAATGTACTTTCTCTTCGGAGATATAATATAATAGTGACTATTGTGGATGTATGCAAGTTACGAATGATTAATGAAAGCTTTGGTATTCTCTGACCTATCTTATGTCATTTGTATTCCCTATATAATGTTTATGCATTAGTAAACTAGGTTACCCCAGCGAGTAAACATTTGGTACCACTGCCGACCGAATTTGGCACGTGACGGAGGAATGAATGGTTAAATGGGACTACCATTTGAGGAGAATATCAGCGTGAGAACCAATGAGGATGGAATCATAGCACTTTTTGAAGGGGAGCATGCTTTGACAGTAGACTTCTGCATTCTATTTCAGGCGGCCATTGAAACATTTGTACGAAGAGAAGTCGTATGAGAAGAAGTGGCCCAAGACATTGTGTGGGACGCACTAAACGTCAACCCCGCGGCGAATAGGCTGTTGCATCAACTACCTTGTTTGTTGGCGCAGACAACTATCGCTCAAAGGAACCAAAGGGAAGAAGTGGAGCGTGAACAACACCGACAACAAAACCTGAGGAACTTTGTCGAAAAAGCCGCAGGGAGGAGGAAGAGCGCGATGGCAATCGACAAAGAATGAACCCATGAGCTTTAAGCTTGAGAGGAAATAAAAGGAACACTGTAAAATCCATAATAGCAAGATCACACAGTTGATCTGTTGTACAGAATTATGAATAAATAAAAAGTGTTCTGTGTTATGCTTTAAATATGATGTTTTGATGCCCAATCTTTTAAATATAGGAATAAAAAGGAACAACTGAATGCCTTGGAAGCTACTCATGAAGCTCTAATCCTTGCCCAACAAGTTGAATGTCGCTGAAGGTTTAGACAACTTACCGGGGGACAACTTGCCGAAGGGTTAACCGAAGGGGACCACGGAGGTGGTACTGAAGGTAACCACAGGGGAGTCACTGGAGGTGTGACAACCGAAGGGGAACACTACCATTCACTAGAGCACCGGGTAAGGAGTAGTGAAGAGTTACTTGAGGAGATGCGGCAAAGGTTGAATCTGATCGAGGAAACACGACAAAGGTTGATTCTGATTGAGGAAACATGGGAAGAGTTTCAGAAACTATCCGTGATACCCATGCTGAAGGGAATGGAAAGGAATGAAGAAGGACCGGGTGTGACTAGAAGTGCCGAGGAGGCACAAGCGCCGCACAACCAAGACACTCTGTTCAACCCTAGAAAACTGAATGTAGGAGGACACTCTGGTAGCCGAAACTTCACAAATACCGACAACCAAGGTGGGCAGACACAACCCACAACCCCCACCACTGCAACCACAGGGGGCACAACCAGTGCAACGACTAGTAGGGATGACCGCAAATAAACAGAAGTTGCCCAAGTTTACGGGCTAGGCCAAGGAGGATCCCGTCCGCCATTGCAGAACTTGTGAAATCATATGGACCCGCAATAGAGTCACCGATCAGGATGAGTGGGTTAGACAGTTCCTTGCCACATTACGGGAAGGAGCCATTGAATGGTACTTGGATGTAGACAAAATTGGTTTGACTACATAGGGGGCAGTGAAGAAAGAATTCCAAACGGAATTCAAGTTGCCGAGGGATGACAATGAGATCCTCACTGAGATTTAGAACACCAAAAAAGCAAAGAATGAGTTTGTTAGGGCCTACGGACGCCGACTAAAGGAACTAATCGGAAAATGGAATCTGCCCCAACGGACGAACTGAAGAAGCGATGGTTCGTCGAAGGACTCAAGACTTCCCTCTGGAAAAAAATGAAGATCGTACCCCCAACATCGTACACTAATGCATATAACCGTGCAATGGACCTCGAGAGCGAATACAAGACCTCCAAGAAAATTAAGTCCTTGGATGAGGAGTCCTCGGAGGATAGTAGCGAGGGGGAATCAAGTAAGAAAGTGCATGCTTTACAAAAAGACCTCCAGAGGATGATGAAGGAGATCAAGGCAACAAAAGGAGGATCAAACAAAACCAAAGAGGACGAGGTGTGGTGTACTGATTGCAAGGAAGCCGGACACACGAAAGGTTCTTGCCCGAAGAAGTCCTTTTGTGACATTTGCCAGATTGCAGGACATTCCACCAAAGAATGCCCCTATAACTTGAGGGTCAGGAACCAACAAGTGTTTTTCACACAGGAGCAACCTTCCACATCTGGAACCGACGATCAACAAAATAACAACAATATTGCATCATCCGATGGCTATAGAAATAACCGACGGGGAGGCAGAGGAAATAACAATAACAACAACCGCCCTCGAATCTAGTATGATGTGAAGGGAAGGCCAATGATACAATGCAGAAATTGTAACCAGTGGGGATACTTTGCCAGAGATTTCCAGAAAGAAGTGACTACTCCATAGAAATTGTGTAGGTGGTGTTGACCAGGGGACCACGAGGAGGCCAACTGCCCAAAACCTGGTTGTAACTACATTGATATGGAAAGAAGAGATACAGAGGAAGACATCCTGGCAATTACACAAGCACAAACAAAGAAGTCCACTTAGCCTGAGCCTCGTACGGAGAAAGAAAGAGCACTCGAAGCGAAGGATGAGATTGAGAAGGAATTGCAGGCCCGAAGGGACCTAAAGGATACCTCCGACACTTCTACTCGAGCCATAGCAAAACAAAACATCCTGAGGCAGATGATGCAAATAGAGATACCGGTGAAAGTCAAGGACCTACTGGAAACGATGCCGCATCTAAAAACAACCTTGTTTAACAGTCAACCCATTCCAACCAGTACATTGGAATAGACGGAGGTTCTCGACGGTTCCGCAACGGATCCAATGACACTGGCTATAAACAGTGGGCGAAACCCCGCAGTAGTGGAGATGGGCATCTTGGGTACCATCCCCACTAACACAATCGTCGATGGTGGATCAGGGGTAAATGTTCTACTCGAGGACACTTGCAAGAATCTGGGAAAATAGACATTGTGGCCGCCGACCTTCAACTTATTGGGGGTTGATCAACATGGCATCAAACCTCTCGATACCTTGATGGCACAAGTAACCATTGGGACACAACCGTTTACCTTGGACTTCGTAGTGATTCCCATGAGACGTAAAGGGTACGACGCCATCCTATGGAGAGGGTGGCTATTGGCTGGGAGAGCAAATCATAATTGGAAGGAAAACACTTTATCCTTCGAGAAGGGGGAAGAAAATTTGTGGTCGACCTTAGAATGTAGATGGTAGGAGAGGAAATGACATCCTCCTCAGACTCCAAATCCGACGATGGAGCAGATGAGGGGAAAGGAAGCATGGAGCCCAGCGATGAAGGCGTACTAGAACTGGAGGATGATATAGACTCTATGGATGGCCTATTTCATTGGCAAATGAGTGACTACAAACTATTCCCTCCATCTTGTAATATGCTATAGGTCGAGGAAGATCCCAATGAGTTTCCCCCGAAGTACAAAGAGTACAAAGAAGGAGAAACTCGAGTAAAGAAGAATCCTGCACATGAATTTCCCAAGGATGAATCGATTTGATACAAAGAAGCGAAGTTGAGGGATATGAACTTGGGAGATGAGAAAAATCCAAAAATCATCTTGAGGGGAGACGACTGGAACCCAATATTAAAGACAACAACATTTAAGATTTCACAGAATACAAAGATGTGATAGCCTGAACTTACAAGGATCTAAAGGGTGTCCCACCAGAGCTATACGTGCACCAGATCCCCTTGGTTCTGGGAGCCCAACTTGTGCGGAAGAGACCATATAGAATGAACAAGAATTATGCTGCAAGGGTGGAGACTGAAATTGAACGAATGTTGGAAGCTGGTATTGTCTTTCGGGTTGACACAAGTGAGTGGGTCTCCCCCATTGTAATCTCTTTATAGAAGGAAGCCAATCAGATCCGCATTTGTGTAGATTTCAGATGCCTCAACGCAGTGACAATTAAGGAACCGTTCCCCATTCCGTTCACTGATAGCATATTGGAGGAAGTAGCTGGTCATGAGATCTATTCATTCATGGATGGGTTCTCTGGATATAACCAAATATCCATTGAGGAAGATAAATTGAAAACAACCTTTGTAGTGGAGGATGGTGTATATGCATACAACCGAATGCCCTTCAGTCTTTGCAATGCGTCGGCGACCTTCCAGTGGATTATCTTACATATCTTTGACAAAATGTCGACTGGGAACTTTAAAGCATTTCTAGATGATTGGTCCATATTCAGCAGGTAGGACAAGCACATTGCGGCTTTGGGGGAGTGCATGGAGCGGTGTTGGCAAGCCCGTCTGGCACTTAACCCAAAGAAGTGTCTGTTTATGGTGCCCCAAGAGAAGTTGCTCGGGCACATTGTATGTAAGGAGGGATTAAAAATAGACCCGGACAAGGTACGGTTAATAGTCAAGATGGAGGCCCCTACGGATGTGACGGGCATCAAATCTTTTCTCGACCATATCGGATACTACCGCCGATTCATTAAGAACTTTGCACAAATTTCATATCCGATGGATAGGCTCACGAGGAAGGGGGAGTCGTACGCTTGGAAGGAGCAAGAGGAAGCCTTCAAAAATTTGAAAACAAGATTGTTGGGTGCTCCGATTCTTGCATTCCCTAATTAGGACAAAGAATTTTGTGTGCACTTGGACGCATCAAATTATGCCATCGGAGCCACCTTGGCTCAGGAAGGAGGGCACAAACTAGATCACACTATATACTTCGCAAGCCGATTGTTGTCCAATGCTGAGAAGAATTACAAGACCACAGAAAGGGAGGCCCTAGGAATGGTCTATTCGGTTCAAAAATTCAGGCACTATTTACTAGCCACATCATTCACCTTTTATGTGGACCACCAGGCTCTCATGTACCTGGTCAAAAAACCTATTATTCAGGGAAGGGTGAGCCGATGGGTCCTCTTACTTCAGGAGTTCACATTTAAGATTGTTGTACGGTCAGGACGTAGCCACGTGATCGCCGACCAATTGTCACGAATCAAGTCAGATGAGCCACCTGTGGGAGTAAACAACGACTTTCCAGACGCACATCTATTCCATATTATTGTACTCCCTAAGTGGTATACAAGTATAGGGGAGTATTTGTCCACAGCTCGGTTTCCTCCGGACATGCTTCCAAGAGAACGAAGGAAGTTAGTCCTTAGAAGCAGGACCTTCCAACTAATCAATGGATTGTTGTATAAGATGGGTGCAGATCAAGTACTCAGGCGATGCGTGATGGAGGAGGAAGTACCAAGTGTGCTAAGGGAAGCCCACCAAGGACCAGCTGGAGGACACATGGGTCCTGATATGACAAGAAGGAAGGTGCTCTTAGCTGGCTTATGGTGACCAACATAATACAATGATGCTAGAGAATGGGTGGTAGGATGTGATACTTGTCAACGCACAGGGAAACCCCTCGAACGAGATTTTATGCCTCTCAATCCTTCTCATGCGTAGGAGCTATTCAAAAGATGGGCGCTGGACTTCGTTGGACCTCTAAAGGGTAGTCGTACTCGACGATGCCGATATATTGTGGTGGCCACTGAATACTTAACAAAGTGGGTTGAAGCGCGCACATTAATAGATAATTCAACACTAAGCATTGCAAAGTTCATCTACGAGCAAATAATAACAAGGTATGACATCCCAATTCAATTAACGAGTGACATAGGTGGGCATTTTGTCAATCACATCATTAAACTTCTAACCACTGAATTCAAAAAAATTCATACATTGTCGAGTCCATATTATCTGCGGATGAACGGCCAGGCCGAGGCAACTAATAAGATTTTGTTGGGAGTTATCTGTAAGTCTTGTGGAGTTGAAGGTGAGGACTGGGAGGAAAGCTTACCATCAGTGTTATGGGCCTACCGTACTTTATACAAAGTGACCACTGGGCAGACACCCTTCCAGCTGATGTACAAACAGGAGGCTGTGGTACCTGTAGAATTCATGGTTCCTAGCTTGCGGATAGCCATTGATAATAAACTAGGCGACATAAAGAGTCTGAGGGAGAGACTTTATGCCTTGAATAGGCTCGACGAGAAAAGAGCCATGGCCCAGTGGGCAACCGACATAGCGCAACAACGAAGGAAACTCTGGCACGACAAACACCTTTGTCGGATGCAATTTACACCCGACCAGTTGGTATTGAAGTTTAATGGGCGAAACGAAATTAAACCCGACAAATTCAAAGTTAAATGGCTAGGTCCATATAAAGTTCGATAAGTTGCAGTAAATGGGGCAGTGAAGTTATGGATGCTTGACGGGAGAGAGATCCCGGATGTCGTCAACGACTCGAAGCTGAAAGTCTACCACACAAGGCCAGGAGGCCAAGATCAACTAGAAACGCCTCGATGATTTAACAAGGATATTAAAAAAAAATAAAAAAAAGAAAAAAAGAAAAAAGAAAAATTAAAAAAAAACCAAATTAAAAAAATTAAAAATAAAAAAAAAATAATAATAATAATAATAATAAAAAAAAAAAGAGTCCCGGATGGTTGACACCACCGAACGGTGGGACCACTAAGGTGGACCAACGAACGGTGGATTCCACCATTCACAAACATAAAGCCTAACCTAGCCGGCTATAAGCAGTCGTGCAAAGGAGGAGGAAGCCATAAAACAACCATGGAATAGGAGGAGATGAAACAGCTCGCGCAAGGGCGGATAAGGGAGAACGTTTTGTGGGAGGAGATGACTTAGAGATTCACGAGCATAATAGACATAATACATGGAGAGGACTGCAATGGATTAGTTCATATTGATTTTTCCAATCGGATAGAGAGTTTCGCATAAGAACCTACGATTCTTCCTTGTTGCGCCTTCCTATACATATCCTACAACCATTGTATTCCATGAGTCTAAGCACTACCCTGGTGACGATAGAAGTGTGAGGATATTGCTATACAATTTTACTACGGGGGTGGAACCATATGACGTTGACGGAGAAAATAATATTCGCACACACTGTGTAGAGCAAGCAGCCCTACGGTGGCCAGTATTCAAACTTAGGCAGTTATAATGGTTTCTTGCAATTATAAAAGAGACCCCAAAGAAAACGGTTAAGGATGCAATCTGCAGGCAAGCTCAATTAGATGCAGGAAGTTCAATAGGATCAGGCGACATGGACAGGATGGTCAAGGTATTACCTTCTGGAATTAAAGTTGTAGGGTACACCAATGCGGCTGCCAGTAGCAAGAAGAAGAAGTTAAAATCAACGCAGCAGGAGGAGGAAAAAGAAGTCATCACTTTTCAGACTGTAGCATTTGAAGGTCTCAATGGCCTCGAATGCCAAAAATGGTGGAAAGAAACCCCTGAGGACAACGAGACGAAAGATTACTTGTAGCGAGCCGGTGTCCATTGGGCTATTCAAATGCCCCTGTTTCTGGTGCGTAACTTTGAACCCACCTTGAGGGTCATGATACAAAGCATCAACAAGCGAACGAGGACAAGAAACACTTGATCAACATTTCCTATCGAGCGGAGGACTTCACATGCGTTTTTGGCATACCAGGACCCACAGGGGGAAAGGTGGAGACCAAGACACAAAAAATGTCAATAGAACGCAAGGAATCTTGGATCAAACGGGTTTGTCGTCAACTCACACCAGAGAAGTTAGACTCCATTATCAAAGCAACCAGAGGGAGAGGCCTCTGAAAGGAGTTTGTGGCTGAAGGCCCTTGGTGTTGTACCCTTGACGTGAACAAAAACAGGTTGACAGGATCGAGTAGAGCGTCTGATATTGCCCTACCACAGATTGTTTACATGCAGGGGATAAGGAATGGTGTAGTCTATGATTGGGCGTCAGTGCTCGCGGACAGAATGTTGGAGTTTATGGCATTGGAGCACAAGACTTTTTACATGCCCCACTACGCCATCAAATTATTTCTTGAGGCCGCACTATGACAGATTCCAGTAGTCCAGTTAGAACTCAAGCCACAAGGGAAGTTGTCAGCCGGAGCCCCTCTAGTATTTTACTGGCGATATATGGATACAGGTGGCATAGTCAGAAGACATAAGCGTCATCGGAAAGTGGTGGTAGCATCCAGTCCAGAGGATATTGATAGTGGGCGTGAAGCCACTCTTGAGCCTTCTGAACTAGAGGATAGTGATTCAGGGGAGTCGGCTGGCGATTTGGGAGAAGCAACCGTCAGAATGGAGGTAGAAGACTCCATCCCGACAACCCCACTGGTTCAGTTCGACGCACCTATATTGTTTGCCTATGCACATTTGACTTCGGGGGCAAGTATGATCTCTCCTGCATTAGGTACGGAGGACCTTCTGAGTCTTCGATACCCGTGGTCGAGTTTCCTCCGGAGCCCACCATCACCGAGGCGGTAGCCATGTCAGTAGCCGACGAGGGAAACAATGAACTGGGCACTCAAGATATTAGCTAGGGACAAGTTCGGATGGAGGTCATCGGATATGATGCTGTAGTGACAGTGTACACAATGCTTTTGCAGGAATCCTCACCTCTTGATCCACCTCCCCCGGTCGACCCCACCTGTGTTGGAGCAATGCGCTCTTGGATTAGCCGACGGTTCCAGTTGTCTCTTGATCCACAGGCAACACTTCTTTCTCCGCAATGGGAGGAACCTTCAGAGATTATCGTTATAGACTCCGTAGATGTTACAGTGGCGACAGATATTCCATCCTTATCTAAGTCGGATGGGGCCGCGGGGACAGTTACTCAGTTTGTAGGGCCTCCGCTGGAGGAGACCTCGACAGTGGATGGAGTAGCATCAGAGACACCTTGGAATGAGTCGGAGTTGTCTCGCCTTGCGACCCTCACTCGGTTTGACCCGTTGGAGGGAGAGGATGTAGAGGCTTATTTGGTCGAGATGGTTACCCGAGGGCATCGGTTGGTGGCCGACACTGAGTCTTGAGCTGTGGCGAGTGTAGTGGAGGACTTGTGGCGTCTCCTAGCCTTTACACGAGTAGGTTGTAGTGTGGCCTTTGCAGAGTGTTTCGAGACACACTTGTGGCCATCAGAGGAGACTCCAGTGATGTTAGCAGCATAGGTTGTTCCTACGCCAGTAGTAGAGATTCAGATAGAGGCTCTAGTTCGAGAGCTTGAGCAGACATTTCGGGACGGGTACTATGTGCTGAGGCGCTCTGAGTATGTCTCGTCGGACCATGAGACTGCCTTGGTGGCCACCCAGAGAGCTTGGGAGGAGCTAGGCACGAAGCTAGAGGCAGTAGAGAGAGACTTACTCCAATGCACCCAGGAGTTGGCAGTTGCGCAGGCAGCACGAGACGTTCTGACTGAGAACCTGGCTAGGGAGACAGTGGCTTGGGAGCAGCAGTTGGCAACCACCAACATGGAGAAGCTGGCGCTTGAGACTAGCCTTGCTAGGGCAAAGGCGGAGAATGAGGCCAAGGAAATCGAACTTCGGGAAGCTGCTTTGATGATTAAGTCGGCTTTGGAGATCTAGATGGTAGCAGAAGAGCACTTGAAGACCCGAACTGCACAGGTGTATGAGCTTCGAGCTCAGTTGGGGTCTTCCACTACAATGCCTGTTCTTCCACCAGATCAACACGCTTCCTCCTTAAGGACGCTCCCTCTACCCCCCCCTCTTCTTCTCAGTCCTAATTCTTGTATGTAGTGGTTCATCATTCCTATTTTGTTTCGGTTCCGGACATTTTGTTGTCGTCCGGAGATGACTTTTCTTTAGGGGGGATGATGTTAGCCGTAGTACTTACTTTATGTTGTGTTAGTTATATTATGTGTATCCCGATGGTACTTAGTTACTACCGGACGGCGGTTGGGAATCGGTGATGACGTTTGGTCACACCCCTTCAGGTTTTATATAAGCAATGTACTTTCTCTTCGGAGATATAATATAATAGTGACTATTGTGGATGTACGCAAGTTACGAATGATTAATGAAAGCTTTGGTATTCTCTGATCTATCTTATGTCATCTGTATTCCCTGTATAATGTCTCTGCATCAGTAAACTAGGTTACCCCAACAGGTAAACACATTTCACAAGCATGAAAGATTTAAATTTTCCTTCCCTACATAACATTTGTGCCTTGCATATGAAATTTTAAATTCAATCCTTCACTACAGTCTTTTCAACTTAAACAAATACTTGGCTCGATGAAGAATATCAAACCTTTGGAAAATTCCAACAGTTTGCCTGCCACCGTAGACAGGCAAATTCCTTCAAACATTCCTTCATCGTGCTTGAACTGCATTGGGCACATATGGGAGTGATTCACGAACAATTTCTTATACTCAACTTGCTAAGCGCGTGTTGAACTGATTACTCATTGCATGGGAGATTTTTTTTGTGGAAAGACTCTTCCTTGACCTTGTTGAATCCGCATTTGGCACATTTTCCCTCTGTATCATGCATTCCTTGGGCGATTTGAAGACATTGGACAGATCCTTCCTTGTATCGAGCACTCCTTTTGCAATAAATTTCTTATGTGCAAACAAAACAGGTCTAGTGCATCGTTCAATACTTCGCATTTGAACCCTCAGCAAAACAATTTCATTCTTTTCTTCATATTTGTTGCTCTTGTCATCATCCTCATATCTTCTACAATATTTGCAGTCGTACGACATCTTATCCTAGTCCTTGAACTTTGATCTTGTGAGCATGAAGTCATTGCACAAGGGAGCCCATTTGGGTCCTTTTGAGGTATCACGGGTTTGTGTATAATCATACAATGAATAAGCCTTTTGACTTTCTCAGACTTCAGAACATCCCCTTGCATGTCCTTTATTTCTAGCTAGGCGCAAATTTGATATATAGAGGGATTTCAAGCATTTTGTCCACTTCCTTGACTTAGCCACTTGGTCACTATCGGGCATATCTTAAACAAAACAGAGGACTTCCAATCCTAAATCCATTGAGTTTGAAGGTTCGGTGGGCATCCTCGGGACATGGAAGTAAATCTTCTTGGTGTCATATTGCTATCAGGATTCAACTGTGTAGTTTTTTGAGTCAAACTCATTGACCCATGTTTCATGAGCAGTGGTCCACATGAACCCATCTCTCATGAGAATGAATGGAACACTTAGCACTCATTGCATCTAGGTGATGCTCACAAAGGTGAAGCACTGAGACTTCCCGGGAGGTCACCCATCCCAGTACTACTCCAACTTGAGCGCGCTTAACTACAAAGTTTCCTCCATGGTTAAGCCCACTTATTAGTAAATCTTCTTGTTTCTAAAACAAAACAAAAAGAATTCTTTGCATCCCGCATTTCGAATAGAACTGATGCCTCCATCTGTCAGAGGGAAAAGTTTCAAATACTTTCTATGATTCATGAGTTTCAGATTTTAGAAAACGTGCTATGAAGGATGATGTTCTAAAATTGAGTACAAATTAGACCCTGAGAAGGATATTCCACCTTGGAATTCTTCACCTTATTAGAGTTTACACTTTGGGTACAAAAGAAGCACTTGGTAGGACTTTCTCAAATTTAGTGACACCTTATCTTCTTTCTCCTTCTGGATGCCTTTCGGGGACGAACCTACTAAAACCTTCAAGAGATGGAGAAACTATTCTTCAAGACTTGGCCAACATCATCATTTCTTAGTTGGATCGTGAGGAGGAAGTAGGAGACCGAAGCTAGAGCTACCAGAACAATGAGACAAAAAGGGAGACAAGACGACCAAAAAGCAGGGGTCCCATTTGAAATGGGCGATGTGTGAATAGGTCACAACAGGTCCATCCTCAAAAGGATATATATTCCAAAGCAATGGAATTTTCTCATTGGTCAGCAGTTAATTCTTGTAGGTCGCCCTAACTAGGGTTAATTTAAATAATCCGAGCCATTGATCTTCGATCAATCTGGGCCATCCATTTTACTTGAAGCCTCTATATAATGCTTACTCGTTTCATTTGTAGGGGAGAGTTTGGAGAAATTGTTGTTGAAATACTACCAAATTAATTGTAGATTCATTGTTGTTTCATGATGAATACTTGTGTTATTTTGGAGTGTTGCATGGTTTCCTACTTCTCACTTAGATAGGATTTTTTTATGTTGGGTAGAAATTGTTAAGTACTTGAGTAAAAGATGAAAGATATTATTGTTGGTGGTTTATGGTGAAACTTATGTTCATAACTTTTGGTACTTGTTGATTGGAAATAACCGTGCAAAGTTAGACTGAACTCCATTGCGAAGCACTTAACTTCAATTGCTTCATGTTCATTGATTCACATGATTTATGGTTTTGATGTGCATAAGTGATTTGAAAATCATCCATGCATCCTTAAAAGATAACACCTCCCTTTGCGTAGTTGTTTAAGTTGGCAAAGCAAGGACTCGTTTAGTTTCACCTCATCATCAATAATCTCTTGCATTGTAGAGTTGGAAAGAGAGTTAGATTACATTTCTTAACCCAAACCTTTTTGCACTTTGTTTTATTAGAAGTAGTTGAAGCACTTGCATTGCCAAATCATTCGTCATTTGAAAACTTAATAGATGTTCATGAATGGGTTTGACCCTTTGGTGAAATAGTGGGGCATCTTGCATGTAGTGCCTACGACCAAGGTTCAAGTCCCCACAGGGTTGCTCTACTATGTCAACAATTGAGAGCCTCTATCTTGACCCTTGGTGAAATAGTGGGGCTTCTTGCCTATAGAGCTTACAACCAAGGTTCAACAATTTTTAGGGGTTGACCCATTTAGAGCAATGGTCAAAACACTTCGTTGGTGATGCTGTCACGAAGGTTCAAATCCCCGCTCGACTGTTGTGCTCATAGGCTTGTGCCTACACTTGGCCATTTTTCTTGCAGATTTGAAAGACTAGAGTGTTCCACAGTCTTAAATATGGCTGCCCATTACCGATCAAAAAATAAATAAATAAAATAGATGTCCATGAATGAATAGCGTAAGTCCCTTTGTGATTACTAAAAAATCACATCACTAAACTAAGTTGTGTCCAACACTAACTCGCATGTACGCATTGTAAACCTTGGGGTCACTTCACTTGATCACACAATATTTTACATTGTTTAGCATTTGGAGTTTTCTTGTTCAAGAGAGGATTAGTTACTTAGTATTTTATCCTGCACGTTGGGGTGG
The DNA here is from genome assembly GCA_018584345.1 of Thuja plicata. Lineage (NCBI taxonomy): Eukaryota > Viridiplantae > Streptophyta > Pinopsida > Cupressales > Cupressaceae > Thuja > Thuja plicata. The sequence continues at coordinate 919,566 of MU223385.1, forward strand.
TCACAAAACTCACATCAATAGTTCCCACCACTTCAAAAAATTTCTTTCGGAGTTGGAGTACTGGCCATCCCTTAACCAAGTTCCTTGTCACCCCAATATTTCGATCCCCTGTCATTTGAAATTTCTAAGTCTATTTTTTTGGACTTTTGAAATTTTTCATGCTTCCATCCCTTCCCCCGCTCTCGAGCTCATTTCAAATGAAAAAAATTTCCATGTGATCCTTTTCAAAGTCATTAAAGTTCCCTTCATCTCAATACATATTCCATGGCACGCCCAAATCCTAGACTCCATTCCTTCTTCCATACTCTTCTAGAGAGACTTTTGCCCATCCTTCCACCTTAATACTCTTTCCATGGTTCCTCTAGCCCTCCATATCTTGACACTCTATTAACTCCCCAAGGTTGCTTGTTTGGACTTCCCTATTTTGATATCACTTCTGAATGACCCTCAATCCCGAACACCCTGAATTGTGGTATTTGGTCTAACACGTGAAATTCAAAAGCCTCTACCTATTTTTTGCCGGATGCGGCTATCCTCCATGTAAAATGCACCGTTGACCAAATCTCAAAAAACGGAAAACACAACAGATTTTCATGAAATTTTCGGCATTTGTTCTTCATGATCTGCATATTTTGTGGTGGAAAACCATAAAAAAATAGCAAAAAAAAAAAGTATGTTTTCACGAATCTGATTTTTTTTTTTTTTTTGACTCTTTTTTGTCTTTGATACATTTTACATGGAGATTAGCAGCTGCCTTTTTTGCCAACTTCCCTCCAACTCACTAGAATGCCCCGAAAAGCCATGTGGTCACTAAGGACTTGACCTGCTAGAGAGGTACTAACGGTGATGATTTTTCATTGCCCAACAAGGATTAAGCACGATTTTGGAGAGTGACTTAAGTGGTTTCAACAGTGTCTTCCTAGAAGTGATTAGGATTTTCATTTATTGGTCGAAAAGGTCTTGCACCTACCAGAAGAATGCCCAAAATTTACCATTGTCACCCAGGTCTCATGGATTCAACACTAAATGGCATCATGGCCATACCAAATTTATTATAGCAGATTAAATCTGCAAGGGAGCAAATTCCCATGCAATCTTGAATAGTTTTAGCCATAAATTTCATAGATTCTCTAGTCACTTCGCACACAAATTGGGATGTGATTGATGAAAAACTTAATTCTATATCTTAATGGCAAGATTTAATGATGGCTAGTGTGTTCTTAGAACTCTAGATTGTATTTTCGAGACAGCAAGGTTTGGTGCCTGGTATCCATGGCATGGTTTTCTTCTGTGTACTTTGAGAACCCATTTTTTGTGCCCTAATTCAATATCTATGTAAGGGAATATGATATTCATTGTCAATGCTAAGCTTTTTGCATTTGCATGGAAAAAATGATGGCTACTGTGTTCCTTGAACTCTAGATTGTATTTTCGAGATAGAAGGGTTTGGCACCGGTATCCATGACATGGTTTTCTCCTGTGTACTTTGAGAACCCCATTGATTGTGCCCTGATTCAGGTTGAGCTATATTTCATGTAGAACCTCTATGTATGACTGCATCTCAAATTTTAAGTTTGCTGGACATTTGTAATAGCAACATAAATGTTTTTAAGTAAATCAATATATAACAGTACTCTATTCTTGTCTTGCAATCTGTCCACACAAATTTTAAAGTTTGAGGGGATTCAAGAAAACCCTGAATACTCATATGCTATAATTTATATCAGATCTCTGTTAGTTTGCTGCATCCAAGGCGTGTAGTAAGGCCTTTCATCATGTGCTTGTGCTTGCTGTGCGAAAATCTTTGAAATTGGCATGTGAAGTTCTAAACTATTTATGGTTTATTAAGTAAATATTGCATTGGTAAGGATAAACGGCATTTGAAGACTTGAGCTTTGCAAGATAGAGCCAACTGAATTTGACTCATTTGAAGAATAAGGGTTTGCAGTTTTGTTAAGGTGTCTATTTAGGGTAGACTCTTTATTGCAGTGTAAGGCACCGGTCTCATGGCAGAGGCTGATCAATCATACCATTTTAAATCAATAAAATATTTAACCCCTTTTATTTTTCCATTATGCACAGACTATCATCGCAAACCTCTGCTAAATCTATAGTGATCCACTGACTGTCAAAACCTTAGAAGACTTTGTATAGTGTTATTTTGCTAGGTTGATGGTGGTGCAAGCAATTGCCGCTAGATACATCTAAAGGGATTTGTGACCATGTTTATTTTCGGTTGCAGCATTGACCTAGTTGCCTAAAAGAAAAGATCTGTAAATTGAATGTAGTAAAGTAGTAATCCTTAACAAAGAATTACAATCACAACTAAAATACACTGTTATACATGAGGATTGATTTTGAGCTTTATAAGTTTTATTCTTTAAAGATCTCTGGGGTTGCCCTCCCAAACTTGACAGGGCTAAAAGTGCAGAAGAGGTCTACAACCCCCTTGTTTGTTGGCTTGTCCAAACTTTGACCTAGGGATAGGTGAGTTACTATTTAGTGAAGTTGGTCACCTTGTCTACCTATAGGTAAGAACCTAAGGATTAGGGATTGGAAAAAAAAGGAACACTAACACACCATGTTAAACTTTTTCATGGACAAGCTTGGAGTTGTACCTAAGACCGCCCATTTGTTGTTGAGGTGCTTTACCATTGAGTTACCAGCCATTTTGTGACTGGTCCACCTTGGTTCAAGTGTGGCTCATTTTCTAGCACCCCATCTTGAGCCACACAGCAGGTGCTTAAAGCTCCAAGCCTGACCCGGACTTAATATCATGTTAAATTTTTCCATGGATTAGCTAGGAGTTGAACCTAGGACCATCCATTTGTTGCTGGGGTGCTTTACCACTGGGCTATTGGCCCTCTTTGTGACTGGTCATCTTTGATTCAGGTGTGGTTCATTTTCGGGCACACCATTCATTGCATGCTTTGAAAAATAACGTGCAGGTAATAAGATAGATTGGTCGGACAATTAGTTTGTAAATTGTTCTCTATGTGGAACTCCTGGGATTGCTATGTATCAGGTCTCCATCTAGTTTATGGTTGTGATCAGGTTACTTGGGACTTCTTCAGCCTGTCTTTTAATATGGATTTGGATATGGGTTTATGCTTCTGAAGCCACCCTTAGTTGCAATAAAACAGATGTACAGTCTGAGTTGGTCAGCAGTTCGGATGTCCTTTTCAAGCCATTTTATTTTGATAATTATTTTTCCAATAAAGTAGTCAAGCACTAGAAGTTGACAGATATTTTCTTCATGATTAAGAGCTAAAGGAGGGTCAAAACATACAAGCCTATGCAATTTAACAATTTCTTAGATTTGAAATTTAAATTGCGTGTTATATGCAATATAAATAATGCATAAGATGAAGTACGTCCCATACATCTTTTTCCTTTTCCACAACCACTGCTGGTAAGAAAATATGATGTCGTAATTTTTAATGCTCGTGAATAAGGTACTATGCACATAGCTTCCAGAAGTCTGTACGAAAATTTATTTCATAGAATCAAGTATTTTTTAGTATGTTATCTTTTTCCAATGCTTAATGAATATATTATTGTGCATGTGTTCTCCCATGTGTTGTTTCCAACAGAATGTTTCAAAACCAACTTAAAGCCAGTGTCAACAGCATTTTTTAGAGTAATAAAGCACAATCCAATATTTTATTAAATGCAATAAAGGGGTTCCATTTCATCTTTGCTTTTTTGGATGGACTTTTTTTAAAATGGAACAGAGATTCCGGTGGGAGGATTAAACCATAATGCCCAAAGCCAAGAAATATGCAAAATAGACAAGTAATGATATGCTTGATGTGTGACACTAAAACTAGATATGGATGATGGGTAGTGTGCAATATTTGATCTTATATATTGAAAAATAAATTTATTTTTCCATACTTGAAAGATACAAGATGTCCTACCGAGGTGTGAAGCAAACAACTTTAGCTTTGAAGTACCGAATAAAACATCCAATACCATGAATACAAGGGTTTAATGAAAGACTCTCTACTAGAATTATAATACTATTTTATAATAAAAGATGTTTCCTCCAAAAGTCACAGTATTCTTTATTAACAAAGACTAATTTCTCAGTGAAAGACAGATGAAGGTTCCACAAGTAATTGAAACAAGTGAAACGTCAGCTAAAAGCTCAACATATAGCTTTCCTGGCAAACACATCAAAATAACTCAACAGATTTAAGAGATGAGTTCAACGAAGATTGAATTGAAAGTGGCTAGAACATTGATGATCTCTACTGGAAAAACAATCCACTAGTCCAGAAAAAAAATATTCGAACTTGAGTAAGTGTGCATCAAAAAATGAAAATTTTCAAAACAAAATCCTAAAACATCAAAGTCAAATCATTGATAAATTTATACAGGACAGGATCAACAGAATCAAAATTCCATGTATAGTGCACTGGGAAACTTTGAACATTGGAATGTGAATGAAAAATCTTACTCAGATTCTTGTATACCACTAAGTACAATGGAAGCACCAAATAGGCCAACTGCAGAGACTGTAAGGATTGCTGCTAGAAAATTCTGAGCAATCACAAGTCCTTGATTATCATCTGGAATCAGAACAACAGTGGCAATAGCAGCCACAACTAGTGGTAATGACACAGATGCAATTGCAGCAGGGGATGTAGAAGCAACTTTCTCAGCTAGGCTCAGCAGGCCAAATTCTTCTGCTTTTGACAAAAGGCCCAGTTTTTCAATTGAGGAAAGAGTGAAGCCTAATTCCTCTGCCTTTGAAAGCAATCCTGCTTTTTCAACTCCACTTAAGACCTTCTTCTTCTCCAACTTCTTGACAATATCTACATCTATACTTTCATCACCTTCAAAAAAGATCCCTGCCCCATACCACTGTTTCTTCCACTTGTCATCGTATGTATTCACCTGCATAGATTCAACTATTTAACACTACTGCTGCTCTTCAGATACTTGAGTTTCATAAACTGGAAAGAATACTACAGCATCAAAGTGTGAAAGAGCAACAATATTTGAAAATTCCACTATCCCATTCAAAAGGTCATTGACAAGTTTAATTAATGTATTGGTTTAAAACAGTGTAACTTTATATAACCTAAGAATGATAGAACATGTGACTTAAAAAGTACTCATCTCATGCAGCTGAAAAAAGTTAAAAGGGAACAACTAAAAGCAAGAACAAGAATCCAGAGAAGTCACCTAACTCAGCGGTAGAGCAACCAACCATTGAGGTGACGAGTCTTTGGTTTTTAATCCTAGCATGTCCAGTTTTTAAGTCATTATCGGCTAGGGGACATCTAGAGGCTGTCAGGAAGGGTATGTCTTGAAGAGGACCAATGGAGATCACAATCCACATCCCTGAATGAGAAAACTAGAGAGAGCAAGTAAAATAACATGCCAGAATAGACCCCACTAGCTGGAGGGTGTTCCTGGGTTTGATTCCTATCCAATCCAGTTTTCCCAACAGAGAAATGTATACAAGCAAGTGGAATGTATTACCTCCATTTTCTCCCACACATGCCAAGTTTTCAAGGACAGTGAAATTAAAGACATTCATTATTCACACAGACCAAGTGCCAACATATGATAAACTCTTTTGGTACACATTATCATTTTTGTTCCAAGGGAAGCACTGTAATATAATTTGCAGAAAAAAGATCTGTCGGTGTACAATTAAAATAATACAGCATCTTGGTTTACGGCTGTTTTGGCCAAATTATGATTGCTCATTTAATTAAGCATTCTTATAAAGCACTCAATAAATAGGAGTTCACGTTGTTTGTTTATCAAGTAACCCTGTCTACTATGAGGCTCTCTTTCAGGAAAAACCTAGATAATGAGAGATTAATTCAAAGAACTACGGAAGCCAGAAAGGTCTATCAGCTATAGATTTCCTTACGAATACGAGATGCAAATCCATCTTTCAGAAAGATAATTATTATGAACCTTCTCATTTTACAAGAGTTAAATGTCTTCCTACAGAATTTGGGTATGCAATTTGAAACCGGAGCTGATAGCTATACAGAACCGTACATTTTTATCCTACCGGGTAAAGTCTCAGATGCTTACCCTTTCAACTTTTATTGGACATAGCCTTCCATGTAATTGGCATGTTTTCTAGTCAAATATAAAATGAATTTTTCCAAAAGAAAAAGCTGATAGAAGAATCACGACCGCATTCAGAGAGAATAAACTATTTCTCAGCAAAGGCAAACATGGCCAGGGGTCTCCAAACACACTGACCTCCATAGCTGTAGAAATGTTTTTATTTATGATGTTAGTGGTATAAACATCTGGACCAACCCAAATACCACATAGAATAAAGCTATTGTGAGGACCGTTCAAATTAAGATTCAGCCTCTTTGGGTTACTCATATGTTTAAAAGATAAATAAATATCAAACATTTAATAAACAAAATCGTAAGATCACTCTCTGCAAGACTTACCCCAATGCCACACAGTAAGTTGCATAGGCTTGGGGATAAAAGCAGACTTCTTGAGTTGTGTTCTAAACTGCGTTGGGATACAGATACTCATCACCACTTAGGTTCCTCCCACTGGTGGCCTAATGAAGCAAGAGGCCTGGAGACCAATTGAGAGGCACCAAATAAGTTAGACATCATACATCTAGTCATATTATAGAAACGGGATTAACCAGAGAGAATAAATCTCAGCAGGTTATAGGTACAATATCGGTGAGAAAGCCTACAATCTCAGCTGCACCAAAATGTCAGAATAAATGCTACTTGGCATAGCTTTGTTTTTACGCATTACACTTATTTGGCATTTATGATTTTATTCGTTTAGAAATTCTAGTTACATTATCTTTACTTTGGTGGAGATGTACCAAGCACTCCTCAGGTCTATGGCTGTTTGTTGGCAATAATATCTCAATTAAATCAAACCAATACAGAAAACCACAGAAAACAAAGAAATATGGATAAACATCAAATTCACAGCGGTTAAGAGCAGCACCTTTTTTCTGGGTGCCATGGCAAGTACCAGCAATGATTGTCTGCTCACTGAAGAATGTTGCCCTGGGAAACGAATCCACAGTTTGGTGCCTCCGTTGATGTGGGCAGAGCTGGAAAAGGATAGAGACAATCCTCTCCTCCTTATCAAGCTCGACCCACATTGCACTGTGACAGCACTGGCAGAGGCCATTAATTATGTCACACTAATTTGATATCCCTTTTAACTAATCCCCTTCCCGTTTTCTGAAACGAATTTCCTTAAACTGGCAGGGTTTAATGGCAGGGGTACTCTTCCAAAGACACCAGTTAACAGATCCAAAAAAAGAACATTGAATGTAAACCCAACTTACAATGTTGAAGTTAGCAATGAGGGAGTCCGCAGGTGATCAAATAGATATTTTAGAGCCAAATGCGAGAAAAATTGATGGGTTCATATAACTGTTTGTTTTGTATAACGAAGCAGTAAGATTGTCATCCAGGAGTCCAATCAGATAATGGAATGGTTATTACATGGAGCACCATCAACCAACCAAGCTAATAAAAGCTATCCAAGCAAACAAATTCACCCATATCACATATTGGGGTTAGCATGTCCCAATTTCCTGTGTAAATGTGGAAAGTAAAATACATAATTTTTTCATTAAAAGTGACCAATTAAATGTAACTAATAATTTGGAATTAGCGCGGATAAAGCTATCTAAAAAATCTGAATATTAAAAGCTACCTAAAAAATCTGAATATTAAAAACTATCTAAAAAATCTGAATATTAAAAGCTAACTAAAAAATCTGAATATTAAAATCTATCTAAAAAATCTGAACCTATTTTGGAGTTATTATATTTTCCTGTCTTGAATTATTTTATATATATTATTTTTTCTTTTATCTTGATTTTTATAGAAGTAATAAATAGTATACTTATATATAATTATTATTTATTTATAAAATATATTAATATCTAAAGTTATATATATTAAAAAAATTAAAAAGTTAGATTTTAAACATATTATTTACTATATAATCAAATAAATAGTTATGTTAAGAGATTGTTTACTACTTTATTTAATAATTATTTTATTGAAAAAATATATTTACTATACTTTAATGAAAATAATCATGCATTGAAATAGCTAAGTTATAGAATTGTGAAACATGTTTACGTGGGTCAAACATTTTGTTAAAAAAATTATGCTCTATCCTTGGTGCTTTCGTTATCTCTTTGAATAACTATGACTAGATATAGTGAATTGAAATTTGTTAAGCACATTTTTTCAAACGACTAAAGAAAGATCCCTAAGTATTGATTAATGGCTTTGGACTCCAAATTGTCATTTTTTGATCCAAGATAACTCATAACACTTTACCCATGTAACACATTGACAACAATGAATCGAACTTTGTTTTGATTTGGGGCGAAAGCACAATGTGAAATAGAAAAGTAAAAGGAATCGACTTATTATACATGAAATCAAGTTGGCATCTCTTGTTGCCTTTGAATTAAAATTTGTTTGAATTTGGATGAAATAATGATGTGAAATAGATTTGTGAACGAGATCATCCTATTTTACACGAGATTGACCTAACAACTCTTTTGGTCTAGACATTGGTTTGCCTTGACTTTGGATATTTAGAATTTCATTAAGGAACTAGTAATGTTTACAAATATCTTTAGAGAACTTGCTATGTAAAGGTCACGTTCTCCTTAGTGAGGCCCCTTGGTGAATTGATTTAATGGCTTGTGAACAAAGATTGAATTAATGTAAAACCATCATGCAATATTCTAGTTGCATGTTATTATAGATGCTAATGTATTTCCTCTTTAGATATAGATTCATATACTTAATTCTAACTCTTTTTTTATTGTTAGATGATGTTTGAAAATGAATTAGGACTTATTTTGTATAACACCCTAGATCACAATTTAAAATATTTCACATTTACGTTGTGATCCAAAGCATATGGAAAATCTATGCAATAAAAAAAGTACAAACAAAAAATAAGTTTTAGATACAAGTATAAATGTTTTATAGTATTGTAGACTACAACATATATGAATGATAACACAACTAAGCAGATGACATCATAGATGTATTCATGTCCATGATTGTCCTAATACTAAAATTCAAAATACAAATCATATAGGAATCATTTCAGTATTCGTCGATTGTTAATCAATGTCCCAGTCTCAAGAGAGCTCAATCCATTAGAGAATTTATCAATAAGGATTATATGTAAGCATTATTATCATTGCTGGAGTTGGAAAATTAAAAAAGTAATGTATGTATGATCTTGTAGGAAACATAAGCAAAAGTAAAGGTAGGATTGTCCACTAAATATGGTTTCTTTGGAAAATAACAAATAAGGGTAGTACTTGACACCTTGCTACCAAAACTAGATTTCGCTCCACATTGGGGGGTTCCAACAATGACCAAAAAAGTGCTTTATGAGTCGTTTCATGTTTGTTTATGTGTGAACAACCTAAAAATTTGAAGTTTTATTTGCAAAGCAAGTAGGAGAATATTAAATATTTTAATTGATTCTAAGATTACATAGTAGATTTATAGATGAACATTTATATTAAAGTGGTTTAATATTTTATGGATTTGTTTAAGGAATATGTATGTTTGTAACTAGAGCTAAAAGTGCAACCATGAGGGAGTTAAATACATGGGTGACAACGCTAGAAAGTCACATAAGAGACATCACAAAAAATCAAGAATAGTTTAGTCAACAACAAGAGCATGTGATCAGGTAACAAGTTGAAATGGAACAAGATCAAACTTCCATTGGTGATTTGGAAAAGCTTTGACAAAAAATGGTATTATTGCAAATGGTATGAAATAAGAAGATTTCATAAATGTACTTCAATATAATAAGAGTGTGAACCTATTTAAGGTTGAAAAATATTGTAGAAATCATACCTTTTAGTGGTCAACTTAATATAAATACATTAGATACATGGATTAAGAAATTGGAGTTCTATTTTGATGCACATAAAATAAATAGAGCTCAAAGGATTAATTTTGCATATGTTAAGATGATTAATCATACCCTTGCATGGTTGGATGTATGTGTTGCAAATTATAACAAAATGAAATAGACAATAGTTGATAAATGAAAAAGAGTCCATAATTAATCAGAAGGAATTTTTATTTCATAGGACACAAGTTTGATAATAAAAAAAAATGTAGATGTACTAGACAAAAAATAAAGTGATCAAAGTTATAAGGTTGCACCATGACATTCTGACAAAAAGCTATAGTGAATGGAAAGATGAGCACAAGATGGGAATATAGCTTGGTGGAGTTCATACTTAACACGTGACAAAGGGTGGTCACCACTAACCTAAAGGACTTAGATGAAGCATGCGTCTAAGCATACTATGTAAGCAAGGAAGAGGGGATGTATGGATGTGATTTTTTAATTCAAAAGTTAATATAATAAAATTTAGAAATTTAAGAAATCTAATAAAAAGTGGAAAGCGAGGATAATAAAGATGATAAAAATAACACAAAGAATCATTGAAGTTGTACTTTATATGAGTACATAAATTCAAAATGTTGGAAGCTTCATCATAAACCACAACCTAAGAACAAGAATAACAGTAAATAAAGTGAAACAAATAAACCTATGCTAAATAGGTGAAATGGAAATAGAGGATAGTTTAGATGTAGATGAAAAATTTAGATTCATGCTACCACTAATGAAAATGGGCATTCTTGTGTTGAAGTTACAAGTTAAAAATAATAGAATAATGCTTTGGCATATTTAGATTTACAATGTAATTATATTTTAGAAAATTAGCTATAAGTATTTGGCTTGAATCCACATCCTTATCCATTACGAAGGATTAAAAGAGGTGTAGAGATACACGTAAATAAAAGGCACAAAGTAAAATTTGAGATAAATGCACAATACATAGATGAGATATAGTTTGTTGTTAGGCCCCTTGATGCTTTTGATATTTTTCTTAGTAATCAATATCTTTTATGTTAGAGATGATTTATTGATGACATGGGATAATAAGTATGTAATGGTCAACGATAAGGTAAAATATTTAATTAGAGGACACTAGTGTAGGGTCAAATTAGTTATTATAAGAGTTAATCTATCAATCAATTTAATTGAAGAAACTAAATAGCTTTTCTTACTTTTCTTGAAGATAAGAATACAAATGGGATTGATATTTCTACCATGATTAACTCAAAATTGAAAGAATTAGATGAAGCCTTGTCATGTCTTTCAAGAAGTGTTCATAAAACAAAGAGGATTACTATGAAGAAGGGATGTGTATCGCAAGATTCACTTCCTACCCAAATATCATCTACCAAATATCAACTTGTTCTTGAATAACTAATGAATATCTGATGGAGATGATGAAAACCGAGTGATGCCGAATATCATGATTGTGGAAATGGTTAGATCAGTTGTTGTTTTGTCATTGACGTCAAGCAATTGATTAATTAATTTTTATTGTGTTACCATATCTTAAGAGGAGAAGTTAAATGGGTGACAAATATAGATCAGACAATGACGAAGTAATGATGATATGGTTGTTTTCTACTATATATTTGATGTTATCAAATTGGTACATTTGATTGATCAAGTCGAAAACTGCAATGAATTAAGTTATGACTGAAAGAGATACTTTACCGAGCTAGACTGAGCCATTTGGTAGAATGTTATGTGAGTAGGTTATAGTTACCGAGCACCAAGCACTGAGCACCGAGCATCGAAGATGAGTTAGATACCAAGCAGTGAATGAAGTCAGTTACCGAGCTGCAAAGCAAGTTTTACCGAGCACATCTACTGATATTAAATGATGATGAAATCAAATTTAATGTGAAGCGATGATGAGTTGGATGAGGAAATGAATTAAATGAAGTTTGTTACAAGATCGACGAACGGGAAAATTCAATATGAAGATCTAAGGCAAAGATCAAGTGGTTAAACAAAATTATGAAAGTTCCAAGAAAAGTTACAAGATCCGAGGTAAAAGTGATTTGGTTTACCGAGTTGAGAAATATGAAGAAGATGATCAAAGGGTTGAGCGCAAAGGAAGGAAAATCAAATTAAGGAGATTAAGAGACAAAATTATGTCTATATAAGAAATGAGAATTACACACAGTGTAAGGCTACTAGCGAATTGAACAGAGAAGGAAAGAAGCTGAAGAACAACATTTACCGATCAGAACAGAGAAAGACAGATTGAAGAATCTACAACCTGAGAAAGAGATAAATGGAGTATGTGATGCCAGTATTCAATTGAGCATAAAAGATCCGATACAAGCATAGTGAGTTTCTATTTTTACAAATCAAAGTTTACTGTCACTTATTAATATTTGTAATAGAGAAATATCTTAACCGAGTGTATTTAACCATCCTATTTGTAAAACCTAGACTTAGGTGACATTCCAAAAGAGTGTTTAAAGACCTCTAAAAAGGCCACTCCTAAAAGGGTGAAGATCTTAACAGATCTGAGGTAAATCCCCTCATAGGGTCACATTTAGCAAATGTGTTTGTAATCTTTAATAGGATAAGTTCTTAATCGAGCGTACTTCATAAGGGTACATTTTTGTTGTGGGTTACAATTCCCATAGAGGTTTTTACCAAATTGGGTTTCCTCGTTAAATCACGTGTCAATGAGTTATATCCTATGTTTACATGGTTAATCTGATGTTGCTAAGTTTGAATGATTGATTGTTTCTTATGTTATTTGGTGAATTGGTTATTTACTGTATTCAGTATTTACCAAGTGAATCAGTGAGTTCAATTTAAGTTTGATTTGTCCAATTCACCCCCCCCTCTCAGTGGGACAAAAAATTAGTATTAGAGCTTTGTTACTCTGAAGTGATAAGTTTAAAGGACTTGAGTTAAGATCTAAAGATTTATAAGAGGGAAGCAACAAAGCTGAATATGGATCATTTCTCTACATGGAAAAGTAGAATGAGGTTGCATGTGTCTGGAGTAGGAGAGTATGCACTTTACTATCTTGAGAATGAATATGTAGCACCGACTACTGCACCTTTGACAATCAGTGAGCAAAGACAGAAACATGAACACACACAAGTCATGATTGAGATTGCTTCTACACTTACCGACTAGGAATATGATGAGCTTGATGGTTGTACTACTGCAAAATAGATGTGGGATAAGATTTTTTTGACCTATGGTGGAGATCAATATGTTCAGAAGGCTAAAGCAGAAAGATTGAGAGGAAAATTTGACTCAATAAGGATAAAGGATGGAGAGAACATAATTCAGTACAATACAAGACTTAAGGAGACTTTTAATTCTATTAGAGGAGCTAGTGGTACCATAACAGGGGATTATGTTATAAGAAAAATGTTGAGAACCCTACTACCGAGTTATGTAATTTGTGTATCTTCTATACAAGAGCTGAGATCTATACCCCAGATGAATGTTTCACTGGATGCTACTATTGGTAAGTTAACTAAATTTGAATTAAATGATTTTGACAATAGTATGCCTGCTACTTCTAAGATTGAATCTGCATTTTAGTCTACTTTAAAGATTGGAAAGGCTAGGGAAGGTGTGGCTACAGATGGTTACTTGAGCAATGCTAGTGAGAATTTTTATAGTTGCACTGAAGGACTTGAAGATCTATTTACTGAATGCGATGAGAATGAAAGAGAATTTGAAGCTTTGTTTGCTAGAAGGCTACAAAGAGGCAAAGACAAATACTGAGGTAAGTTACCCTTGAAATGTTTTAATTGTGATAAATTTGGTCACTTTGTATCTAACTATCTAGAGAAAGATAAGGAGGAAAAGAAAGATAACAAAGATAAGGACAAGAGAGAAAACAAATTTAGGAGATACAAAGACTACAAAAACAAAGGTAAGAAATCTTGTTATATTTCTAATGAAGGACTAAGTGATGATGTTTCTCTTGAGAGTAATGAGGAAAAATAAGTTGTTTATGTTGCTATAAAAAATGATTCTGATGAAGAAGAACCTAGAGCCCTAATATCACAAGTAAGTAAGAATGAAACATGGATTATAGATAATGGTTGTTCACATCACATGACTAGTGACACACTAAAGTTTATTTCCTTGGAAAAGCATGATTGAGGTTATGTTATATTTGGTAATGATGCTCCATATCCTATGAAAGGAAAATGACCTATAATTATACTGAATACCACAAGATGTGATGATGTTTATTGGGTTGAAGGATTAAAGTATAATCTGTTGAGTGTTGCATAACTAAACAATACAGGTCACTGACTGGAATTTCAATATGGAAGAGTGAAAGTATTTGATGAGAAGAGAAATCTGATTGCTACTGGAGAACAATCTAAAGGTAATCTATTTTATCTTGATACTTCTATGAAAATTTTCCTATTTGCCAAAGTTGAAGATGTTTGGTTATGGCACAAAAGACTTTGTCAACATTAATTTTGACAACTTAATCAAAGTGAGTAAGAAGAATAGAGTAAGAGGACTATCGAGACTTGAAAAACCAGAGAATGCTATGTACAAAGAATGTCAGATGGGTAAGATGACTAAATCTAGTTTTTCAAGCAAGACTTATGTTACACAAGGAATTTTGGATTTAGTTCATACTGATTTATGTGGATCAATGAGAACTCAAAGTTATTATGGAGACAAATATTTTATTTTATTTGTGGATGATTAATTTAGAATGATGTATGTAATATTTTTAAAAGAAAAATATGATGCATTTCAAATGTTTAAGTGGTATAAAGCTCGAGTTAAAAAAGAAATGGAAAGATAGTTGAAATGTATGAGATCCGACAGAGGAGGTGAGTTTACTTCTGATGAGTTTACATTGTTTTGTAATGAGAATGGAATCAAGAGATAGTTTTCAGCACCGAGGACATCATAGCAGAATGAGATTGCTGAGAGAAGAAACATATCCATTGTTGATTGTGCTAGGACACTAATGATTGAAAAAGGAGTTTCACAAAACTTCTGGAGGGAAGCTGTGAGTATTGTTGTTTATACACTAAACCGCGTACTATTGAAGAAAGGTAGCAACAAGACACCTTATGAAATCTGGTATGATCACAAACCTAATGTTAGTTACTTTAAATTTTTTGGGAGTAAATGCTATATTCTGAAATATTATAGAGAAGGAAAGTTTGATTCAAAAGGAGATGAAGGGATATTCTAAGGATATTCTACAAAGAGTAAATCTTACAAATGTTTGAACAAGGTTACTAACAAAATGGTGGAAAGTGAAAATGTAAGAATTGATGAATTTGTAAAAAGAAATGATGAAGACAGTAAGAAGGAACCTGATTATTATGAGAAGTTTGTATATGTACAACATGATGCCCCTGAAATCTTACCGAGAGCACCTACCAAGGAGGAAGATGAACAAGGAGTTCCACAACGGAATATTGATATTGAAGAACTGAGAGCTACTGAGCCTATTTTGGTGAAGTATGTAAGAAGGCACCATTCCCTAAGAAAGATTATTAGAAATAAGGAAGCTGGAGTGATGACCAGAAGCAAGGCCAGAGACAATACACGTTTGATATCTTCATTTGAGCCGAAGAGAGTTAAGGAAGCACTAGATAATGAAGATTGGATGAAAGCAATGAAATAAGAGCATGATCAAATTGAGAAGTGATGACATTATTTTGCCATTAGTATACTCAGTGAAAAACATTGACAAAGCATTACTGACAGACAACAAGAATTACCGGTGAACCACAAGCAGTACTGGTGAAATGCAAGCATACCCGACAGAACAAAGTTTTTTGAGAAAAATGCTAAGTATAAAAGTGACAAGCATCATCGGCAACCACAAGCATCACCGGCGAGCACAAGCATCACCGGTGACTACAAGCATTACCGACGACACAGTTTTCAGAACTAACCTGACAAAAATAGAAAAGGCATACCTGATGACAAGTTCAAGAAAGGAACACCGACGACCAAGAAAATTGACCATCAGAACCGACAGACAGACATAACCCGCAAATTGTGGATCTGACTTTTACACGATAGATAAAGCAATGTAATTCTATTTATAGAGTTTTATTTTGTTTTAAATCATAATTTGATGTTCATGCAAGCTTTATGTAAATTCTTTAAAGCATCCTAATGGATCTAAAGCATATCTAACTAAAGATCAAGGTCAAGTTGTAAACCTTGGATCTAGAGTTAATGTGCGATGCATGAATCAAGAATTAAACCTAAAATAGTATAAATAGATGTTCATACTCAATTGTGAGAACATAAATTATTTATTATTGATAGCCACAAAGAGCATCTAAGGAGCAGAAGGCATAATTCATGCAAAGATCAGAAATAGTGTACATCAGTTTTCAAGAACACACAGAGGCTACCGACGAGCAGATAAAGGTATTATTCAATCATGGAAGGATGATTACTAATATGTATGAAGCTTTATAGGATCTATTATCAGCAATTGAAGATTGCATATATCATCAGATCAAAGACTTATGTAGTTGCATTCTAACAAGTGCATCACATCTAAAATCCTTTTGTAGAAGGTGGACTTAACTGTTCTTTCCAAATCTCTTAACATAGTGCACACTTAACAGTGTTGCTAAAGCTTCAAATGAAGTAGATCTTAACAGGTCTCCACTGTAATACTCTTAACAGGGTAGGTCATCAGAAGTGACCAATTGTAAGCCTTAACTGGCCCCTTCTTATCTGCAGATAGTGAAGTTTGTGGGTAACAATCCCCACCGCAGTTTTGATTTCCTTAATAGGAGTTTTATGCGATATCATATCTTGTGTCATGTGTTATCTATTTTCATGAATGTTTTTGTTATGGTTACATACTAAAAGGAATGTATGATATGATTACATATGCATAAAGAAAGATGAACAGTTAGATAAGATAA
>MU223385.1:951065-970870 GCA_018584345.1 Thuja plicata
TGTACATACTAATACACTCAGTATGTTGCACATATCATGTTTTTGATACTAATGTCAAAGGGGGAGATTGATGACATTATTTTTCCATTAGTATACTCAGTGAAAAACATTGACAAAGCATTACCGAAAGACAACAAGCATTACTGACGAACCACAAGCAGTACCGGTGAAATGCAAGCATACCCAACAAAATAAAGTTTTTTGAGAAAAATGCTAAGTATAAAAGTGACAAGCATCACCGGCAACCACAAGCATAACCGGTGACCACAAGAATCATTGGCGACTACAAGCATTACCGGCGACACAGTTTTTAGAACTAACCCAACAGAAACAGAAAAGGCATACCCGACAACAAGTTCAAGAAAGGAACACCGACAACCAGGAAAACCAACCATCAGAACCGACAGACAGACATAACCCGCAAATTGTGAATCTGACTTTTACACGACGGATAAAGCAATGTAATTCTATTTATAGAGTTTTATTTTGTTTTAAATTATAATTTGATGGTCATGCAAGCTTTATGTAAATGCTTTAAAGCATCCTAACGGATCTAAAGCATATCTAATTAAAGATCAAGGTCAAGTTGTAAACCTTGGATCTAGAGTTAACGTGCGATGCATGAATCAAGAATTGAACCTAAACTAGTATAAATAAATGTTCATACTCAATTGTGAGAACATGAATTCTTTATTATTGATAGCCACAAAGAGCATCTAAGGAGCAGAAGGCAGAATTCATGCAAAGATCAGAAATAGAGTACATCAATTTTTAAGAACACACAGAGGCTACCAACGAGCAGATAAAGGTATTATTCAATCATGGAAGGATGATTACTAATATGTATGAAGCTTTATAGGATCTGTTATCAGAAATTGAAGATTGCATATATCATCAGATCAAAGACTTATGTAGTTGCATTCTAACAAGTGCATCACTTCTAAAATCCTTTTGTAGAAGGTGGACTTAACCGTTCTTTCCAAATCTCTTAACAGAGTGCACACTTAACAGTGTTGCTAAAGCTTCAAATGAAGTAGATCTTAACAAGTATCCACTGTAATACTCCTAACAGGGTAGGTCATCAAAAGTGACCAATTGTAAGCCTTAACCGGCCCCTTCTTATCTGCAGATAGTGAAGTTTGTGGGTAACAATCCCCACCGCAGTTTTGACTTCCTTAATAGGAGTTTTCTGCGATATCATATCTTGTGTCATGCGTTATCTATTTTCATGAATGTTTCTATTATGGTTACATACTAAAAGGAATGTATGATATGATTACATATGCATAAAGAAAGATGAACATTTATATAAGATAAATTACAAACGGATGACTAAGGGTTAATGGGCTAACCAAGAAAAGTTTTAGAGGTATTGATTCACCCCTCCCCTCTTAGTACATCATCTCAATATAGTTCCAACAAGAATAACAAGAAATGGACTTTAGTAACCATGCCTAAAGACAAAAATGTTATTGGTACTAAATAGATTTTTAGAAAAAAACTGAATGAGCAAGGAGGCGTTATGAGAAATAAAGCTAGATTGGTTTGCAAAGGTTATGCACAAGAAGAAGGAATTGACTATGGAGAGAATTTTGCACCTGTTGCTATACTGGAAGGAGTTAGAATACTTCTAGCATATGCTACTTACAAAGGATTCAAATTATATCAGATGGATGTTAAGTCTGCATTTCTTAATGGGATACTTGAGGAAGAAGTATACATTGTGCAACCTGAAGGATTCATCGAGGACACAAACACAAACAAGGTATGTAAGTTACATAAAGCTTTATATGGATTGAAACAAGCACCCCAAGCATGGTATGAGAGATTGCACTCTTATCTAATCAAAATAGGATTTCAAAGAACGAGTGATAATAGTACTATTTACTTCAAATGTGACAGTGATCATAAAGTTTTGATTGCTGAAATTTTGTTGATGATATTATTTTTGGAGGCAATGACACTTTATGTAAAGGATTTGCTGATAAAATGAAAAAATAATTTGAGATGTCAATGATTGGAGAGATTAATTTCTTTCTAGGACTATAGATACAACAAGTTACTGGAGGAATCTATATAACACAAGCCAAGTATATCAAAGAGATTCTTAAAACTTTTGGTATGGAAGATTCCAAACTTGTTGGAAAACCGATGGTTACTGGATGTAAATTATCTAAAGAGGATGAAACACAAGAGGAGGATAATACTCTTTACCGATCCATGATTGGTAAATTGTAGTATGTTGTTCACAACAGACCTGATATAGCACACATTGTTGGAATTGTTGCAAGATTTTCCTCTAATCTGAAGGAAACACATATGTCTGCAGTAAAAAGAATTTTGAGATACCTGAAAGGCACATAAGAGTTTGGTTTACTATACAAGAAAGGATGTACTTTTTATCTGCAAGTATACACTGATGTAGATGGGGTTTGAAATGTTGATGACAAAAAAGTACTAGTGGAGGCGCATTCTTTCTAGGTGAAAGATTGGTTACATGGTTGAGCAAGAAACAAAGTTGTATTTCAAAGTCTACTGCCGAGGCTGAATATGTTGTTGTTGCTATGAATTGTGCAAACATAGTATGGATTAAGCAATTACTTGAAGGTGTGCAAGAAGAGATCACAAATCCGGTTACTATTTTTTGTGATAATAAAAGTGCTATTAACATATCAAAGAACCCGATTATGCATTCAAAGACCATGCACATTTCTATCAAATATCACTACTTGAGAGAACAAGTTCAAGATAAGAATGTGAAATTGGAATATGTCAATTCAAAGGAACAACTAGCTGATATCTTTACAAAGCCACTACCTAAAGATTCTTTTGAGTATCTAAGAGGTAAATTAGGGGTTCTTCCCCTATTCAATGTTTACTAATGAGCATGAGGCATGTTGCATCAATTCTATATTTCATTAGAATATCTATTTTTGAATTGATGTTAGTATGACACACTTTAGGTGATTCCTGAAGTTGTGAAAATATTTTTGTATGTAATGTTTTATGAGTACATGTTAGGTATAATCCACTACTAGAACAAGTTTTCAGGAATATGACTTTTTGGCATTGTTGTCAAAGAGGGAGAATAATACATTGATGATATTGACATTTATCTACAGAGAGATATTGAGGGAGAAGAATGAATTGCTAATATTTACTCATGAAGGAGATTCATAATGTATGTTATAGAAACAAAAGATTTATCCAAGAGAGAGATTTAGATTAGAAATATCAAAGTGGAAAAAAATATATCAACTCAGAGGGAGTAAATTATGTGTTTGAGAGCTGCCATCATCAATTGCTATAACACTATTAGTGGTTGCCATCAATGCCAAAGAGGGAGATTGTTGATTAACTGATGAATATCTAATGGAGATGATGAAGACCGAGTGATACCCAATATCATGATTGTGGAAATGGTTATATCAGTTGTTTTTTCTCATTGATGTCAAGCAATTGATTAATTGATTTTTATTGTGTTACCATATCTTAAGAGGAGAAGTTAAATGGGTGAAAAATATAGATCAGACAACGATGAAGTTATGATGATATAGTTGTTTTGTACTATATATTTGATGTTATAAAATTGGTACATTTGATTAATCAAGTCAAGAACTACAATGAATTAAGTTATGACTGAAAGATATACTTTACTAAGCTAGACTGAGTTAGTCGGTAGAATGTTATGTGAGTATATTATAGTTACCAAGCACTGAGCACCGAGCACCGAGAACCGAGCACCGAAGATGAATTAGACATTGATAAGTGAATGAAGTCAATTATCGAGTTGCAAAGAAAGTTTTACCGAGCACAGTTACTAGTATCAAATGATGATGAAATCAAATTTAATGTGAAGCGATGATGAGCTAGATGAGGAAATGAATTAAATAAATTTTGTTACAAGACTATGAACGGGAAAATTCAATGTGAAGATCTAAGGTGAAGATCAAGCGGTTAAACATAATTATGAAAGTTCCAAGAAAATTTACAAGTTTCGAGGTAAAAGTGATTTGGTTTACTGAGTTGAGAAATATGAAGAAGATGATCAAACAGTTGAGCGCAAAGGAAGGAAAATAAAATTAAGGAGATCAAGAGGAAAAAGTATGTCTATATAAGAAATGAGAATTACACACAGTGTAAGGTTGCTGGCGAATTGAACAGAGAAGGAAAGAAGCTGAAGAACAACATTTACCGCGCAGAACAGAGAAAGACAGATTGAAGAATCTACAGTCTGAGAAAGAGATAAATGGAGTATGTGATGCCAGTATTCAATTGAGCATAAAGGATCTGATAAAATCATAGTGAGTTGCTATTTTTACAGATCAAATTTTACTGTTGCTTATTAATATTTGTAACAGAGAAATATCTTAGTGGATTTAACCATCCTATTTGTAAAACCTAGACTTGGGTGACATTCCAAAAGAGTGTTTAAAGACCTCTAACAAGGCCACTGCTAACAGGGTGAAGATCTTAAAAGATCTGAGCTAAATCCCCTAACAGGGTCACATTTAGCAAATGTGTTTGTAATCTTTAATAGGATAAGTTCTTAACCAAGCGTACTTTAGAAGGCTACATTTTTTTATTGTGGGTTACAATTCCCATAGTGGTTTTTCTCAAATTGGGTTTCCTCGTTAAATCATGTGTCAATGAGTTATATCTTATGTTTACATGGTTAATCTGATGTTGCTAAGTTTGAATGATTGATTATTGCTTATGTTATTTGGTGAATTGATTATTTACTATATTCAATATTTATCGAGTGAATCAGTGAGTTCAGTTTAAGTGTTTAAGTTTGATTTGTGTGATTCACCCCCCTCTCAGTTGGACCAACACTTGCATTAGAAATCCTTTACTTGACAGTGATGATTTCAGTAGGTAGCTACAATAATTATATTGTATCAACAACTAATTCATTATAGCACTTAAACTTATTAATCACCTAAATATTGAAATTATGAAAGAAAGATGGATTTTGGAGAACGTGTATGGATTATCGGACTCTTAATAAAATTACTATTAATAGTAGATATCCTCTTCAAAATATAGATGAGTTTTTAGATCAACTTAGACATGCCTAATACTTTATTGAGTTGGATCATAAATTTGGTTACCATCAAGTGCAACTGAAAGAAAAAGGCAAGTAGAAATGTACTTTTCAAAATGAAGCAAGGACTTATGTGTTGAACACTACTAGGTGTTGCCGGGGGGTGAATCAACCCAAATAACAACTGAATAATTATGTCACAAATCTTAGTGGTTATTTCTTAATCCAACTAACCATCAATGTAAAATAAAGCAATGATAACACACACACACAAACACCAGATTTACGTGGAAAATCCAAGATGAGAAACACCATGATGATAAATGTACTCACTATATGCAAATATCCAATTACAATGTTTTAGGCCAGAAGCCAAAGATCTCATTGTCCCTAACATTTAGAAACACTTCCAATGATTTCACTAGTCCTCAAGGAAAAAATAAATGTAGATCTTCACAAATCATTAAAGGAAACTCATTGCTTCGAAGGAATCATAGTGAATGAAAAGAGAATCTCATGATTTGTTGTAGTGACCTTTCTGTCAAATTAAATAATATGCACCTTAGTTCTGCCCTATTCACACAATCTTTCCTTCACTCTTGATTCCCCTAGTATTTGAAATGACCTCACATACTTTCATACTCATATTATCCTTTTCTGCTCAAATATATAGATTATTTTCCATCATAATCATCAATAAGGACGACCATAAAAATATAAGCATTACTAGCACATAGTCGGCCATCTTAAGAAAAAATACTCAAAGCGGTCCACACCAGGAGATAAGGGGGACCAAAAATCATCATAAAATATCTTCTTCAAATAATAGAATTCATTCACATGCATTGCAACTTCCTCCAAAGCGGGCCCAATGGTAATGTGTAAAAAGGTATTAAAACTAGGTTATCGATCAACCCAAAAATACTCTTTGAATCATATAGTACAATTTGAAGTAGAGCACACCCCTGAATAATCATTTTAAGCCTCTTAAATCTTCTCTTAACTTATATATTAATACTCAAATCAAGTCACCATGAATAACTAATTTGGCCATAAGCCAACACAAACGATAAAATAGAACTTGTGACAACAAATCTTCACTTACCAAGCAAACCATCAAAATATAACTAATTTAAACATTACATGAATCATCGGACCATGTACACCAAACCACATATCCTAAAATCCCATTACAGAGCAATGAAATTTGTCTGTGAGCCTATCCAATCCTTACTAACAACCAACCTTATTGTCAACCAAACAACACATCATATCTTTGTCAAATAATTAATTGGGGACCTAAAAACATGATAGCGCAATATTAAAACCAACCAATCATTAAGCCTAGAGCCTAAAGTTTCCATCATCTCATGTGGAGGAATGCAAAGTATTCTCCCATAAATTTTCCAAATACTCTTTACTACAAGTTCTTGCCTATCATAATTTTTTCTTCCAGATATGTCACAATCTTCCTAAGCCATTATACATCAAATTATCTTTATTAATTAAATGTATCAACCTCAGAAACTAATTTTCAAATCTTCTTCATCAATCATTGTCACAACCTTAGCAACCTCAACAACTAGTCTTCAAATCTTCTTCATCAATCAATGTCTCAGTCTCAACAACCTCAACAACTTTTCATCCTTAGCAAATTGACATCAATTCCACACCAAAGTTTGACATCACTCGCAACACAAATTATAATGCTAATAATATCCCCCTTTTTCATTGATGGAAACACCAATGACTTCCAAGACTGAACAACCTATTGAATTTCCTTCTCCCCCTTTGACATTGACGAAAAAGGGCGTAAAGATTCTTTTATTTTGATTTTGCAAGTAATATCCACAATCTCTCCCCCTGTTAGGGAAACCAACTTTTTACAATCCATTGTGCAACCTTCTGCATGCACTGTTCCCCTTGAGAGTAGCTAAAGCATCAATCTAGGATACACGGGATAGGAAATTGTTCTCCCTCTGAAAAGAATGCACTTCACTTGTATATCTAGTTTGAAAAAAGAGGGCCACGAACCCCCAATTTCTGTCTAAGATACTCAAAAGTATCGTTAGCCAAATATTTAGTAAAAATATCTATAATTTGTTCCATGGTAGGCACATATTCCAACTTCACTTCCTTCTCAAAAAATTTCTCACTCAAGAAATAATACTAGATAGAGATGTGTTTTGTCCTTGAATGCATCATTGGATTCTTTGAGATATTAATGACACTTGTGTTATTTCATATAACTAGAATTGCTTCATCAAAGATTATTTCCACATCCTTAAGTTTCTGCTTCATCCAAATTATTTGAGTACAATAATATGTTATTGCAATATATTGTGCCTCTTCAGTGGATAGTGAGCCTGAATCTTGTTTCTTGCTCTTCCAAGAGACTAGTCTACCTCCTAAAAAGAATCCTCCACCACTAGTACTTATTCTATCATTTGTGCATCCTACCCAATTAGAATTAGTAAAATCTTTCAGTGAAAAATTTCCACTTTCTGTACCATACACCAAATTTTGAAGTTCCTTTCAAGTATCTGAATATTCTTTTTACTACTATTTTGTGAGATTGTCTTGGATTTTCTTTATATCTAGCAACTAATTAAATTTAACATGCATAATATCTTGTCTTGAAGTAGTTAAATAAATTAGTACCTTAATCATAGATTTTTCCAACTTCTGATCAACCTTTGGAGACTCAAATCCTTTTTTACTTGACATCTAGTAGCCATGGGGGTTGCCACTACTTCAGACTCCTCCATTCCAAAATTCTTCATAAATTCTTTAATCTACTTAGTATGAGAAATAAATATACCATCTTCCTTCTATATAACTTTGTTGAATTTTTGTTGTGGAAAATACTTGTCTAGTATGTCATACAAAGCCTTAAGGGATGCTTTCTTGAGTCTGCAGACCATATTTGGATGTTCTAAGAGTTTAAGACGATCTAGTTGTTCAACGTGGACTTTTTCTTCAAGTTCTTTGTTCAAGAATACAAACTTAAAATCCATTTGATAAATACTGACATTATTTTGTGCAACAAGAGCCAAAAACATTATGATAGCTTTCATTCTAGCTACCAGAGTAAAATTTCTTCAAAATCAATTCCTTCAACTTGTAGTATAACCTTTACATACTAATCATGCTTTATTTTTGGTAACTTGTCCATCTTCATTTTTTTTTTTCAGAATACCCACTTTGTTCCAATTACATTTTTGTCTACTGATCTAGGTATTAGTCTCTTCTTTCATGGATTTTATCTAGCATTAATATTTTCTAGCTTCAACATAATTTTTTGGTTCTATTTCAAAAAGAAAACAACAATTTTATTGTTCACCTATCCTAGAAAGTCTTATTCTTTTCTAAACACCTATATACTTGTCTCCAATGATCTGATACACTGAATGAACTCCCTAAACATACCTAGCACATGCCCTTGGATTTTTTTCTAATTCTTTCTCTTCATCCTCTGATTCTTTATCATGATACTCTGGAGCTTTCCTTTCTTCTAGAGGTGTAAAAAGAACCTATTCTAATTCAATCTTAGGTTATAAAGTAGTTTGATGTCATACCTCATTAAATTTAATATCTACACTTTCTACCACTTTCTTCTACCTCAAATTGCAACACCATGTAGACACCAAAAATTGTCCAAACTTAGACACATTACCCTTATCCTATTCTAGCCAATTAAATAAATAAATATTATTTATTTAACAACCCTTTATCCTTACCTTATCCCTAATTAAATAAATTTACATTTATTTAATTTTATCATATCCCATTTCCCTAGAGTTTAATTAATTCCTAAATTAATTAAACTAACCTATAGCCTAAATCCCCCACCTTTTTCCTAAACCCTACCCACTAATTAATCCTTGATTAATTAGCTTAATTTCTAGATTCCTACACCCATTATCAATTTATCCTAATTTCAAATTGTCTCACATGTGTGAGCACAATTTTAAATTCAAATTTTAAATTAACCTACCTTGAGCCACTCCCCACATGTTTACTTATCTTGAGCCACTCGAGTCTTACACACTTGTCTCCCACTTTCTCTTGATTCTTTCAACTCTTACACATTTGTCTCCCACTCTTTATGAGCCATCACTTTCAAGGTTGCTCACACATGTGTGAGAAGATCATCTATTTTGAATGGTCAACCTTTTATCCACTTGGCCTCCACTTGTCATCCACATCATTGATCCAAATGAATTATAACCCTTCATTTAAATTTAAATCTCAAGCCTTCATTTCTCTCAAAAGCCTATAAATTGTGATCCCTCTCCTCATTCCTCATATCATCTTCTTATGCATTTTCATGTTGTTGGTTTTGTCATAAACCACATACCTCCACAACAAAATTATCCACACTTTCTTGTTTGAGGTTTGCATTGCATGTTTTGTGTTAGTATGGATAATTTTGTTGTGGGGGTATGTAGTTTCTGACAAAACTAGCAACTTGACAATGCATAAGAAGGTGATATGAGGAATGAGGAGAGGGATCTCAATTTATAGGCTTTTGAGAGAAATGAAGGGTTAAGATTTAAAGTTAAATGGAGGGTTATGATTCATTTGGATCAATGATGTGGATGAAAAGTGGAGGCCAAGTGGATCAAAGGTTGACCATTCAAAATGGATGATTTTCTCACACATGTGTGAGCAACCTTGAAAGTGATGGCTGATAAAGAGTGGGAGACAAATGTGTAAGAGTTCATTTAATCAAATAATATTTGTTTCTCATTTTCATTTAATCAAATTATATACATGTATTTCCATATCATTTGAGGTGTGTATGATAATGTAGGAATGGGATTTAATTTCTTATTTCTTGTTCCTTTAGTTACATTTTTATGCACTACATTTTGGCACGCCTCGTGGGACCACTTTATGGGTCATTCTACGAACTAACCTTCTAATGTGTTTTTTGACTATTTTTTGTGAGTTTTTGAGCTTGTAGGTTGAAGGATCATTTGGAGGTCAAGCTTACAAGGAGCCACAAATTGTAAAAACAACCTCACAATTGTGCTTGGAACAACCAAGAGAGAAGTTTTGACATATCACACTCTATACTCCCTTTATTTTACTATTTTGAACTTGTAGGAAGTATTTACATTGTATATATATTTATCTTTATTCTCACAATTATATTGGTTGTAAAAAATATCTATTTTTCTATTTTTTCTACTAACCATTTTAAAATATTTGTTCTTTCTTTGTAAAATATATATAAATAAAATATATATACATATTTTCAGTTATATATATAATAATAATAATAAAACAAACATATATATATAATATATATTTATCTATATTTAATATATATATTAAAATAAACAAATAATAAAAAATAAAAAATAATAAACAAACATTATTTTTTTTTTAAAATGCCCTGCGGGATTGTGTTACCACAGGCCCCGCAGGCTATGGTTCCACAACCTCCACGGGCTGTGGTAACCACAGGCACCGTAGGATGTAGCTTCACAACCTCCGCAAGCTGTGGCTTCCACAACTTCCACATTCTCCATAGACTGTGGTTACCACAAGCCGCGCTTGGATGTGGTTCCCACAACTCCCACCCCCACACAAAATAAAACGAATGCCCCAAAAAAAATGCGCCTAAAAAAATCTTAAATTTTACAATTTTAGTTTTAATTTCATTTTTTAATAAAATTTCAAATTCACCTTATCTTATTTTTATATTATTATTTTAACTAAGTTCTAGACTATGGCTTTTTTTTTTTTCATGGCAGGTCCTAGCCCCTGGTCATATGGGTGACCAGGGGCTTTGCTAAACTGTTATCCCCTTATTTCTTTTCTTGTCATCACATGGGACCCAGGGGTTGGTTGTTAGGGGCTTATCTTAAACCCCTTCATCCTTGCAAACCCATAAAGAGGCAGTTTCATGGAAACAAGCATAACTTTCTATATGATATCAAATTTTTGAAATTCAAGAAGCATTGGAAAGTTGACTCAGGCACATATTCAAATATGCAAGCTATTTTATTAGATTCCTCTTTGAAAATTAGGTGCATGCATTCAAAGTCACTCTTTCTTTGCAATATTTAAATTCTCATATCTTTAGCAAACAAAATCATTTTTCGGTCCATTGTTTGCAAAATTTATCAGAAAAGCATAATGAATCAATTTTTGCAATCAATTTTGGCTTTAGAGAATATGTTTGAGGTGTTTTCCTCACATTTGCAATTTTTGGGCTTAAAATCAGCCTTCACATTTGGATTTGGATCTAAAACGACCATGTATCGTTTAACCCTAAGGCCACTTATGTATTCTCTCCTCTCACGCCTTCGGGTGAACTTGAGTGCACAAGAAATAAGTGGTCTTGTTTTATTTTTTTTAGGAGGCCTTCTTAGGGATTTGATCAGCCCAAGGGATGACCTCAAATCCTATGTTCCGATAGAGTATAAATAACGGGAGGTGAATCCAAAGACACCTCTCTTGGAAATAGAATCTTTTCATTCTTGGCTAAGCCCCAAAGAACTTTGTACCTTTGGGAAGTGAAGGTAGAGATTTGAGTTACTATCTCCTCCCGTCTGTTTGGCATTTTTCTCTTTCATCTACGGATTTGGGCCCCACCTACCTTGTGTATATCGAGGACATCCCCTAGTTGAGCTTGTAAATCCTAGGTTAACTTGAATAGGGTTGTTGGTGTGTTTGATGTGTTTGAATGTTTAAAAATCACCTTCCCTACTTGAAAACCAAAAGGGGACACATCACCCAAATTGAGCCTTAGAAATTTTGTATTTTGCATTATTTCATTGTGTCTTTTGCATATTTTCAATTCATAAAATTTAAAAATATCATAAAATTCAAAAACTTAAAACATCATAAAACCTAAAAATTAAAAAAGAAAATAAAAAACTCAAAAAAATTAAAACATTTCAAAAACAAAAACAAAATAATTCTTGTTTAAGTATAGTTGTCCCTCAAGTAAAGTTTTCCACATCATCACCACATCAACCTTTCAAATTTATCTACCTCTTCATCATCATAATACCTTTCATCCTAATAAATCCTCTTAATCATTTTGACTATCCATCATATCTCAATCATTCCTAATTATCCTAGTCATCATCTCCCTAATCCAATCCAACCATCCATATTCTTCTAATCATTCTTAATCAACATATACATCCTAATCATCTTTCATCTTCATCATCATCCTAATCATTCACATTCTTCTTAATCATCCATATTCATTCATCTTATCTTAATCATCTACGTCCTAATCATCCTTCATCTTAATCATCTTAATCATCATATCTTAATCCTCCTAACTATCTTCCTTCTTCATCCTAATCATTCCCTTCATCTTAATTACTCTGTCCAAGTCATTCTTGTTCTTCTTAATCATCCTAATCATCCCTCTTCTCCTAATCATCCTAATCATATTTTTTCTTCATCATTCTATCCTATTCATCCATAATCACTTCATCCTAGTCATTCATAATCATCCTTATTCATTACTCTAGTCTTAATTATACCTAATCCATTCATAAACCATCATTTAGGACCACAATCCTAATCAATTTTCCTAATATAATCAAGGTCCTAATCATACATCTTATCCTAATCATCCTTAATTCATCCATAATATACCATTTAGGACCATAATCCTAATCAATTTGCCTAATCTAATTAAGGTCCTATTCATCTTCCCAATCCTCATCCTAATTATTCTCATCTTAATCATTCTTCATTATCCACATCAACATTCACTTCCTTAATCTAATCTCATCATTAAATATCCATCTAATCACATCATCATCATCCTAATCCAATCCATCTACCCCTTCATCCAAACCCAATCAAATTATTTCATCTCATGATTGCATCCCCTCCACCCCATTGCATGATCCCTTTCCATCTCAAGATCCACTCATCCCCTTCCATTCCACCACATGATCCTCCCCAAAGTCAAGATCAAAGTACCCCTTCAAATCCATGTCATGGTCCCAATCCATCTCAAGATCATATTATCCCTTCTAATCTCCCTCATGAGCCTAATCCTCCACATGATCCTAATCCTCCACAAGATCCCATCACACCTATGCAATCCATCCATGAAGCCCATTCGCATGGACTCGCATCTTGTTTTCAAAATAATAAGTATCCTATTCAAAAAAGCATTTCTCAAGATATTGGTAAACCTTCCACCCCTTACAAATCCAAAATTCATCCATCTAAATCCAAATATTCCTATCCTTCATCTTCCAAATATATTTTGGGCCCTTACATCCAAAACTCCATTCCTTCCTCATCCACATCCATTTTGGGTCGTTATGTCCCAAAGCCAAACCCTTCATCCCTTCCATCCATTTTGGGTCCTTACAAACCTCCATCCACCATATCCAAATCCACCACTCCATTACCTAAATTCCTAATAAATATCAACATAGGAACACGTCCTTTAATTCCTTCCAAGATTCACCCTCCATCATTCCATCCATAAACTCTCCACACCATCCATCCTTATGCACCAATATCATGGATAATGGAAGAAAATTGGATGCCAAAGCTAAAATGCATAAAGTCAAAAATCCAAGTATCAACACGTCCCATCTAAAATACATGTTCAAGAAAAGAAAAATATGATCCAAAAGCAAGAAAAATTTAAAAGGCCACAAAGGCCCAAAAAGAAAATTCAAAAATCATGAGGATTCCCAAGATACTCATAGAAGCAATTCATCTCGATGAAAAATACAAATTGGCATCCAAAATCTTCCTCCACTCATGACCCATCTAAAAATCCCCCATATTTCAAATCCATTTTGGGCCCTCATATCCCAAAATCCACTATCCTAAGTTCATCATCTCCTTCATCTATTTTGGGTCCTTATATCCTAAAATTCACATTTTCTCCTCCATATCATTTTAAATCTCCTCCTCCACAACCCCATCACCCTTTAAGGTGTGTGCATATGATGATATATTTCCAACTCCTCCATCCATTTATTCTCAAGTATTTCAACCTCCCATCCATTATCCACCAATCCTTCCTCATCCTTCCATCCTATTAATCCAATCATATGCATAAATTTATATCCTCCCTCCATACCCCCATCCATTTCATCTCCCTTCCCACCATTCTACCAACATCTATGAGCATATATCTAAAATGCCTTGGTACATTATAAAAAAAAACATATCAAGGGATACCATCCATGGAACTAGATGCTGTAGTCCTTCCACCATCTCCTATCACATGTCCATTTTCTTCAAAATCCACTTATACATCAATTCACTTATCCTCATCCTCTTGCACTCTATATTTTAGGGCAAGCTCCATCCATACTATGCTACCATACATACCTTCCACATCCCCTATCCACCATCTATAATCCTATCTAAGTACATCATCCTTTTCACATATTTTATCTTGACTATCCTATCCATTTTCTCCATCCATATGTGCCTTCCATTTTCCTTAGTCATTATCCATCGACTAGGGACATGGGATATGATGAAATTAAATAAATGTAAATTTATTTATTCAAAGATAAGGGATAAGGGTGGATTCAATTAAATAAATATAAATTTATTTAATTAAGGGTTGGATAAATGTAAATTTATTTAATTGAATCCACCCTTATCCCTTATCTTTGCATAAATAAATTTACATTTATTTAATTTCATCCTATCCCATTTCCCTAGAGTTTAATTACTTCCTAAATCAATTAAACTAACCTATAGCCTAAATACCCCACCTTTTTCATAAACCCTACCCACTAATTAATCCTTGTTTAATTAGCTTAATTTCTTGATTCCTACACCCATTAGCAATTTCCCCTAAAATTAAATCAACCTACCTTGGGCCACTCCCATGTACCTACCTTGAGCCACTCAAGTCTTACACATTTGTCTCCCACTTTCTCTTGAGTCTTTCTCACACATGTGTGATATTTCTTGAGTCTTTCAACTCTTACACATTTGTCTCCCACTCTTTATGAGCCATCACTTTCAAGGTTTCTCACACGTGTGAGTAACTCATGCCTTTTGAATGGTCAACCCTTTATCCACTTGGCCTCCACTTGGACTCCACTTGTCATCCACATCATTGATCCAAATGAACCATAACCCTTCATTTAAATTTAAATCTCAACCCTTCATTTCTCTCAAAATCCTATAAATTGAGAGCCCTCTCCACATTCCTCGTATCATCTTCTTATGCATTGTCATGTTGTAGGTTTGGTGAGAAATGACATACCCTCTTTAATAAAATAATCAACACTTTCTCATTTGGAGGTTTGTATATTTTTGGTTGAAGTAGTTTATATTTATTTCTTATCTCATTTCATCACACACACACACACACACACACACACACACACACTTATTCCTAAATCATTTGAGGTGTGCATGAATATGTAGGAATATGCTTAGTTTTTTAGGCTTGTTCTTTTATTTACATTTTTATGCACTACACACCAAAATTCCTTTCTTTTAGTAGAGTATCCCAAGAACATACCTTCATACGATATGCCATCAAATTTTCCAAGATTGCCCTCATATCTTCTGATGTAACATTTGCTTCCAAAGATTCTAAAATATTTAATAGTAGGTGCTTTAAAAAACCATAGCTCATAGGGTGTCTTTGTATGATTTACTCTAATTTGAACTTTGTTAATAAGATAAATAGTAGTATGTAGTGCTTCTCTCCATGAGACATTTGATAGATTATCATTCTTAAGCATTTTACTAGCCATCTCAACAATAGTTTTGTTTTTCCTTTCAACTACTCCATTTTTCTATGGAGTCCTATGAGCAGATAATTATATTCTAATTCCATACCTGTTAGAGAAGCTATTAAATTCATATGATGTGAAATCTCCTCCTCTATCAGATCTAAAGAACTTAATTGTAGCGTCCATTTTATTTTCGACCAAGCTTTTAAAATTTTTAAATCTATCCAGAGCTTCTAATTTCTATCTAAAAAATGTTACCCATGATATTCTAGTATAATCATCAATAAGTAACATGAAATAAATTTCACCATTGAGTGATCTTGTTCTTGTAGATCTACATAGATAAGTGTGTACTAGCTACAATTCCTTGTGGTTGAATACTCTTTATTCTTGAATTTGTTTCTAGTTTGCTTTGCAATCTGACATTCTCTACAAATTGTGTTAGCAGGTCTAGTAACTTTTGGCATGTCTCTCACAACATTAGAGGAAGTGATCTTCATCAGATTATTAAATTTATGTGTCCCATTATTTTATGCCATAGCCAACATTTTCTCTTTAGTTCCAAAGAGCATCTACCTCCATTATTCTTCTTGAGATAGTAGATATTACCATTCCTTATGTACTTTGAAACAATCTTTCTAGACCCTTTCTTGATTTGACATTTTCCTCCATGAAAATTGAGTTGTAAACCTTTATTGCATAATTGGATGACACTTGAAAGACTTTTCCTTAATCCTTTCACATAATAGACATCATTATATTTATTCTTATCATCAATTTAAATAGTTCCCTTACCACATATAGGTGCAGAGCCTTTGTCAGCAAATGAGACTAATCCTCCATCATAGTTCTCAATATGTACAAACACATTTCTATCATTTCTCATTTGATTTGAGTAATCAAAATAAATGATCCAAGATCTATATTATTCTATTGCATGCATAACACTATTTTTTTCTTCAGATTTGACATTATCCTCATCCTTGATAGCCAAGCATAGTAATTCATCATTTGAATCATTTCCTCCTTCATCCTATGATGAATGAGATTCTATTTCACAAAAAATATTCTTTCCTTTATGTCTATCATCTAGCTTATCATTCTTGTCATATCTTCTATAGATCTATTTCATATCATCATCATTGAGTTTCTTCCTATCTTCTCTAAAAGGGCATTTAGCAACATAGTGTCTTACTCTTCCACAATCAAAACATTTGAAGGGTAACTTACCTTTATATTTTTTGGAACCTTTTTCAGTTTTCTAACAAAAATTGCCTCCTCATTCAAATCAAAATCATCTTTAGTACTTTGAGTGGCTTTCAATGCAACACATTTCTTCTCATGTTGGTTCTCTTCAAGTTCTGATAGCTCAAACGTAGTGGTTGCACCATATAGCTCTTCCAAAGTGTACTTATCTATATATTGACTTTATTGTATAATTATTAGTAGGGGTTTGTAGTTCTTATTCATTGTCTTCAACACTTTCAACACCACCTAATTTCTTCAAGAGATCCACCACAGCCTCTAATAGAATTGACAATTTCATTTACCTGGTGTAGATAGCTTTCAATGTTCTCACCTTCTGACATCTTTAAAGTCTCAAACTTGTGTTTCAAATTCTCCAACTTGATCTGCTTTATATTTTTGTCTCCTTCATAAATATTTCCAAGCTTTTCACATACATCAAATGTGAATTTGCAATCCTTGTCTCTCAACAATTATGAAACACCCTAAGTACTGATAATTGAATTTATTGCCTTAACATTGTTCTTATGTTCCTTAATTTATTCTTTAGTAGTAAGAGTAGTTGATATCAAAGGAACATAGCACTTTTTGATAGCATTAAGAACACCATATGGCATAGAGTCCAAATGAGACCCCATTCTCTCCTTTCATAAGGTATAGTTTTTTTCCATCAAACTTTATACTTTGATGCTCTATTCACCAGCCATTTCAGATCTACCTCAAGTGGTTAAGATTATTTAGAGGAGCCTTGGTCTAATACGAATTTTTGAACACTAATAGATGCTGAGAGGGGGGATGAATCAACACAAAATAAAACTTAATATTTATGTCACAAATCTCAGCGATTATTTCTTAATCCAACTAACCATCTGCAAAAAATAAAGTAATGATAACACACACACACACACACACACATGAAAACTATATTTACATGGAAAAATCAAGATGAAAAACCACGATGAGAAATGTACTCACTATATGAAAATATCCCATTACAATGTTTTAGACCAAAAGCCAAGGAAGTCATTGTCCCTATCATTTTAGGAACACTGCTGAGGATTTCACTAATCCTCAAGGAAATAATAAATTAGGATTTGACTAATCCTAAAGGAAACAATAAATGTAGATCTTTATAAATCATCAAAGAAAACTTGTTGCTTCCCAAAAATCTACTATAGTGACCATTCTATCATATTCAACAATATGTACCTTAGTTTTGCCTTATTCACACAATCTTGTGATTCCCATAGTCTTTACAATGACCTTGAATACTCTCATACTCATCTCATCCTTTTTTTCTCAAATATATAGATATTTGTCCATCAAAAACATCAACAAGGTTGGTCACAAAAATATAAGCCTTAGTAGCACAAAGTCAGCTACCTTGAGCAAAAATACTCAATGTAGTCCACCCCAAGAGATAAAGGGGACCCAAACTATTCATTAAAGATCTTCTTCAATAAATATAATTTATCCACATGCATTCCAACTTCCTCCAAAGTCAGACCCAAAGGTAATATGTAAAAATGCAATAAAAATAGGTTATTGGTCGACCCAGAAACAATCTCCAAAGTATATAGTGCAATATGAAGTATGAAACACCACTGAATAATCATCTTAAGCCTCATAGCTCTTCCCTTAACCTATATATAAACCAATAATACTCAAATAAAGTCATTGCAAATAGTTGAGTCAGCCATAAGATAACATAGATAGTAAAATAGTAATTGTGACAATAAATCTTCACTTGTGGAGAAATCCATCAAAATATATCTGAACTAAAATATTGCATGAACTATATGATCATGTACACCAAACTGCATACCCTAAAATATCATTGCGGAGTAATGAAATCCATCCTTTAAGAATGTACAATCCTTCCTGATAGTTACCCTTACTCTCAACCAAATGACACACCCTATCTTTGTCAAATAATCAGTTGGGAACCTGGAAACATGATAGTGCAATATTCACATTAACTAGTTATTAAGCCCAAATCTACAAGTCATGGTCATCTCATGTGGATAAATACAAATAATTCTCCCATAAAGTCTCCAAATACTCTTTCCTATAAGTTCTTGCCTATCATACTTCTATCTTTTGGATATGTCACCATCTTCCTAAGGTATTATACATCAATTATTCTTCATCAATAAATGTTTAGCCTCAACAATTAATCTTCAAATATTCTTCATTAATCAATGTCATAGCCTTAGAAACCTCAGCAACTATTCTTCAAATACTCTTCATCAATCAATTGTTGGAAAGTGACAATGCAAGCAATTGTTATTTTGTCATTGATGTCAAACCTTAACTGGTGAGACTATTGTTATCTGTTTGAGTACCATATCTACTGATGATGAAGAAGATTTAACAAGAAGACCAAGTGAATGGTTGAGCTAAGGCAATTAAAAGGGTACTTGATCAGTTGGCACTATGGAAAAGCAATTAGTTGTTTATCTTTCAAAGATAGTTTTTCTGTCTGTTCTGTGTTGAGCAAGTTTGGCTTGTGCCGAGCAAAGTTGCTTGTGCCAAGCAAAGTTTCCTGTGACAAGCAAAAGTTGTTCAATGACGAGCACCATTGAAATTTTCAAGTGGAAACAATGATGTTGGCCGACTTATAGTAATTGGATTAATGATGAGATTTGAGATCTCTGGCTGACTTAGCTAATTTTATTGGGATATGTAATGTTAATTAAATATTGATCCATGTCATTTAATGTATGGGTAACCGTAATTAATGCATGGTTTCAAGATTTAATTAGAGACTACTTTGGAGAAGTAAATGTAATGCA
>MU223385.1:971421-1015585 GCA_018584345.1 Thuja plicata
GTGAAAACTTGGTAGCATGTTACTGGTGGTTTTTCCCATATTGGGTTTCCACGTTAAATACTTGTGTCAACTTGTATGAATGCTTATAGTTTGTTTTACTGTTATGTTTCTACAAGCTAATTTCAATTGATAGTAAACTGCATGATTAAAGTTGTTGACATATGCTACTGCTGCCGAGTAGATCTGAAATACATAAAGTTTTTATTTGCTACATCTAGACCTAAGGATAACTGATTCACCCCTCCCCTCTCAGTTATTCTAAATTCATTCTAAAAATTGGTATCAGAGCTTTGGTCTCCTGAAAATAGTTTGAAGGTACTTGGAGAGAAAAGATCAAGATGTATAAGGAGGTTCCCAAGCTGAACAAAGATAACTTCCTTGCATGGCAGAGCTTGATGAAACTGTATTTGGCTGGTATTGGAGATGATGCCAATCGACTTATTAAAAATGCCTATGTACCACCTACTACTCCTCTCACAACTGCACAACTAAAAGAAAAGCAATAGCACAATCAAGAAATGTTGGAGATAGCCTCCTCATTGAGCTATTCAGAGTTTGATGATATAAAGAGATGCACAAATGCAAAAGAGATGTGGGACAAACTTGCAACTGTCTATGGTGGAGACACAAATGTGCTGAGAGCTAAATCAAAAAGTCTAAGAGGTAAGTTTGATGAGATGAAAATGCAAGAAGGAGAAAATGTTAATCAGTATTGTGGTAGAGTAAAAGAAGTTGTTAATGCCATTAGAGGAGCTAATGGAACAATTGACGACCAATTATTCTTTTGGATATGTCACCATCTTCCTAAGTTATTATACATAAATTATTCTTCATCAATAAATGTTTAGCCTCAACAATTAATCTTCAAATATTCTTCATTAATCAATGTCATAGCCTTAGCAACCTCAACAACTATTCTTCAAATACTCTTCATCAATCAATGTCTCAACCTCAGCAACCTTAACAACTCTTCATCCTTAGGAAACTGATATCAATGCCACACCAAAGGTTGACACCAATGACAACACAAATCACAATGCTAACATTATGATTGGTTAATACTTCTTTTTGGCTTGAGTAATGTGCTTGCTACTTTTATGAAATTGATGAATGATATTTTAAGGAAATTCATATATAGTTTTGTGATAGTCTATATCTAAATGATATTTTAATATCCATTAATACATGAGAAGAATACTAAATTCATATTAAGAAAATCTTGCAAAGGTTAAAGAAACAACTACTACTATGAAATCTACAAAAAATAAATTTGGCAATGAATTATTGGCAAATTTAGGGACGTTGTAGGAGGATGAGAATTAAGAATAGACCCATATAAATTTGGATCAATTATAAATTGGACTACAGTAAAAAGTACTACAAAAAATATGAATTTTGTAAGGGTTATTGATCTAGAACCGTCGGATGCCAATTTGGAGCCATCTAGGAGTGATCATGAGTTGTTAGGGGCAGTTCAAAAGAGTAGTTTGTGATTATTTGAGAAGAGAAGGGAGGTTAAAGGAATATTTAGAGCTATTTGGGGGAAATATTGAACCATCTAGATATGATAGAATGAGTAGGGATGAGAAAAATTGAAAATCTAATTTCTCAGTATTTTCTATAATTTACTTATCAATATTTTTGGAGACCTTTATAAGAAAGTTTGGAGTAAGGAGTGTCATCAATTCCTTAAAATGATTGTTGAAGGAAAGGTTTTAAGGAAATAAAATTAGATCTCTTTAATACCTTTCTAACGATGCAAATGGTTTCAAATTTTGAGCTTCGAGTAGAAAGTTATGACACCGCCAAGTTGGGGTATTCAATTTTATAATTTTTTGACTATTTATAATTTTGTTTATTGTTTTATTCTGTCAAATTCTTTAGTTTGAATTGGTTGGAATCCTAAGACTATTGGGATTCTAGATATGTGTTTAAAACTCAAGTTGGATAAGTTAATGGTTACTTTTAATGCATACAACTCTTGTTTCAAGTTTTTCTTTTGTCCATATTTTTCACAATACTTACAGGTTTTTGCATATCTTGTATTGTTTAATGAATTCCCTACAGAATTTGTACCAGTTACAAAATTTATGAGAAATTGTATTCCTTATTTTTCATAGATAGTTGGACCTTTACATCAAATTGATCAGATTATTGGAACTCTAATTGAGATAACGAAAAAAATGAAGCATTGGAAACATTAAAGTATATAATAGTTCATGCTCTTTTTTTGATCTTCTTGACAATTTTTTTTTATTTAAGGGAGAAAATTTTTCTAGTAAATGTGCAATGGGTGTTTTCTTGCTCCAAGCTGGCAAACATATATGTTACTATTTAGGGTTTTTTTCCTTCATCAGTTAGAGGCTATGCAACTAATGGTAGAGAATTATATGCACTAATTTAGATTATTAAACAATGAAGATTATGCACTAATTATATGTATGTCAATCATCAACCTCTTTAATATTTACAAGTCTACATTAAATTAAAATACCATGACACTAAAAATGGATGGGTTTTATTTTATTTGGCTATAAAGTATTAAAAAAGAGACTATTGATGTAATGGTATATATGTTATTTAGATCACCTATTTCAGCAATAGCTATAGTAACTTACTTGGATCTCTTCACAAAGAAGATTTATGTTGAAGAATATGAACATGATAAAAATTTTGGTGAAAAATATTAAAAATATCTATTTCAAGAAACCATAAAATGTGAAGAATATTTCATATTCAAGATTTGTCATTATATAAGGTACAAACAATATGTATCAAGATCTCAAATAATTATATTATTGAGGAGGAATACACCTTTAAAGTGGCAAGCTGCCATGATATGGAATAAATATTGGTTATTTGTAAGGTATGCATTTTGGCCTAAAATGTCGCAACAAGTAGTAAGGTTTGTTAGAATTTTTATATTATGTTTTACTAGTAAACCTAAAAATAAAAAGAAGGTAAAGAGAAGGTATGTATATGTCTTATCCAATTTCCACAAGATCATGGGAAAGTATTTCTATGGATTTTATAAGGATGTTTCTTATGAGTAGACGTGGGCCTAGCTAATTATTTGAGGTAGTTAAAAAGTTTATAAAAATGTATTTTTAGTGGATTTTAACAAGATTGTCATAGGAGAACTAGTAATTGAATT
The DNA here is from genome assembly GCA_018584345.1 of Thuja plicata. Taxonomy (NCBI): domain Eukaryota; kingdom Viridiplantae; phylum Streptophyta; class Pinopsida; order Cupressales; family Cupressaceae; genus Thuja; species Thuja plicata. The sequence goes on from MU223385.1 coordinate 974,576, forward strand.
ATTTTTTAAGCAATGTATGGGTATAATTTAGCCTATGTATTTTTTTTTCTTATAGGTAGACATAGTTTTTTTGGTAAATTTTGGTCTATACTATGGAGTACTATGGACAATGTTGAGACCAAAAATCACTACTCACACTTATAAAGGAATAAGTCTACTTCAAGCAATATAAATATCATTTTGAAGGAGGGATTGATCAACACATCAACAAAATATGTGATTAAAGACCAATTGTTGAGATTGGATAATCTCTCCTTTGATTTGGGCTCAAATAGACCCAAAAAGGTGTTATTATAGGTACCCTTAATATGATTAATCATAACTAAAAAAATAAAATAAAAATAAAAAAGAGGCAGTAGTATCCAATGTACACCTAGTACCAGAAGTTGACACTAGACCAAGGACTAACCTACTATGCATGAAAACTCTAATACGTTGATAAATACATCATTCTATAATTTTTATATGTAAGTGTGCAACATAAGATTCTCTAAGAATTATTAAGGCTCACTACAGATGTTTCCTTAGATAATTCACTAAATCATGAAATGCATAGAAATTAACATCCCTACTCCTAAACTATTGGTGAAAGATATTTCTATTTTGAGAATGTGTGGGTTCATGAATTTCCAAAATTGGTGCCTAATTTGTGGGTTACAAATTCACAACTTATCAATAAGAATAGTTTGTCAAAATAAAGTAGATATATGACATCAAGCAACTAGTCATATTTACTAGTCACTCTCAAAACTCTATAAATTTGTATGCAATATGAAAATAACCATTAAAAATAAAATCTAAAATGAATTAAAATGCTATATCACTTATCAAATTCTTAATATAATTATATCAACAAATATGGTAAAAGAAAATGTCAAGTTAAGAATGTTGTCATAACTCATTGCTTACAAGTTTCTCTAAAACCTATAAATAGCCAAGGAGACTCAACTACAAAATTTCCTACAAATAAACTCTCTCTCACAAACTATGTCTCTCAATAGGTGACTCTAATTGAAAAAGTTGAAACTCTAGATTTTTCTTAGTGCTTGCAATTACAAAAAAATAGAGAAACATTTGACAAATCTTTATTTTGGAGAATAAACTAGTATAATAACACTTTATCTTGGTCACTAAATTACTTGATGAATTTGAAATGAACTAGATATAAATAATATGGCATGTGAAACAAACTCAAATCAAATAATTTTTTTGAAATAGTGTACTCAAATTGATATAGGCTCATTGTTATTTGGAACTTTAACTATCATATTTATGATAGCACAGTCACCTTCAACATCCGCCATTCATGAATATTCATGCCTCTTGGGGGGGGGGAATAGTTTTGGAGTGTTTATAGGGTCAAATAAAACCAATTATAGCATCCTAGGAGGTGTAGAGGAGTAGTTGGGTAAATAACCAATTTTTATAAAATTAATAAAGGTTAGGAGGTCGAAAAATGATTTGTAGGTTTTTAATGTAGAATTGGACTTCAAAAGTGGAAACTGAAATAATATTAAAGAAGCTTGATAGAAGTCCACAAAAGGGATGAAAAGGGAAAAGGAAAAGGTCTATCCAATTGAGAAAAGGACAATTAGGTGGACGATATGACTAGACATTGGAGTGGAAATATATACGTCCAATGAAAGTATACAAGAAAGAAAAAGAGGGAAATATAGAGAACACTTATTGGATAGGATGAGAAAAGTGGACAAATTTGAAGAGCAAGAAGTTTAGATCCACTTGAAAAGTGTTTAAAGAATAAACAAAATCTGTTAGGATTAGGTGTTATCAACCTTGTAATTCCTTTAATTATTTGTTCTCCTAATATCATTTGTGATTTTCCCATAAGGGGTGAAATTATTTTACCAATAATAGTAAAAGAGCTCATGTAAAGATCGAATTACATTTATTTTTTGAACTTTGGGAAATGACAAAATAACTAGGCATCCCGTTTGGAAACTTCTCTTTTTAGGTTGTTGGACAGATACAAGATGTTGTAAGTGCATGTATAATAGTTATGATAGATGTGATAGGTTATCATGAGTTAAAATGAGTGTATTTATGATAGATGATTGCTATTTTGGTCTAGTTTGGTGAGATGCCTTATGAAAAATATAAGAGCATCTATAAGTGGTTATTTTGGGCTACATGCATGATTCAAATAAGGTGGATCATATGGATTTTTACAATAGTATTTTAGAACCTCTTTTTTACCCATGGTAATGTTATATAGTGGTATTTTAGGCCTCCATAACTGTATATATTGAGGGCTTGAGATTGAGACATTATGGGAGTTCATTTTTGTACACTAGTATTGTTGGATTTAAGGTTGAAGAGGAGAATGAAGGAAGGATTGTATGTAATATTTATTTCATGAATATAATACAAGCATTTAAGTCTCTCTTCTTGGTAGATTTTTTTCTAGAAAAGGTTTCTCCATGTAAATCTAGTGTTGTGATATGTTCTTGTGTTGTTGATTTATACTTCCTTATTATTTCTATCTTATAATGAAGTAATGTTCATTTCTGTGACATTTTATATTCATCGAAGATAGGTTTATTAAGCATATTAAAGTGGTATTTTTGGCATAACAAATAAAATTAATATCTCTATGGTTTTCTATATTAAGAAAACTTCATTTTTAGGTTTGCATGCAAACAAATTTCTATTGGCTATAATCTAATAATTGAATCTCATAAATTCTCTTTTGTGAAATTTTTTTTTCAATTATGTTAAAGGAATGACAAAAAAGGAGTGTCGAGAGGAGTTGAAAAGTAATAATCATTGATGACAAGGTATCTAGAGGAAGGAAAATTACTTGTCATGTCATGTCAGATCCATTTAGGTTGCATTTTGAGTTGTGGAAACACTATGAATTATTATGGCAATGTAATCAGATAGATTGTATTTGTAATACCTTCATGAATCTAGTCCAGTTGGAAGAGATGATCTAGAAGTGTTATTCAGAGTTGTAGAAGGCAAGTTACCCAAACAGTAAGCTTGCAGTGACAACTTAATTTGATTAGAATTACTTCATATTTGTGAGTTATGATTTGTTGTTTTAAAGAGAGAATGTAGACATATATTTTATCATATCCCATAGCTTATAGAGTTGGTGACCATCAAATAGAAAGTTTGAAGTGACAAAAGGATCAATGTGGCTGGTAATCAGGTATGTAATTGTTTTGATATGATTTAAAAAAGGTTTTTAGTGTGTTCATTTTGGAGGTAGGATCTGAATGACAGTTGGAACTAGACATGAATACATTGGGAACCACATAGCATGTTATTTATTATATAGTAGTGTGTAGGATATTGGACTTAATCTATTGCACTTTTCATCAAGGATAATTGGTGTGGTTGTCTTGCAGATGTATTAATTCTATTCTAGATCAACATGTAAATGTAATTATAATTGTAATTGTAAGACATATATAGGTTTCTAGGATCTGATAATCCTGAAGGATAATATTTTGTCATTAGTATACAAAGGAAACTTTTTTTGAACCATCGGTAATATGATCATCGAGTGACAGCAAACAAAGGTCACCAAAAATTTTAAAGTGCAAGTGAACACCGAAACTATTTTTCACTGACAGACAGCTTATAGTGAACACCGAGAATACAACTCAAAGAGTAAACTAAAAAAATAGTTTAAAAAGGAACCCGGGAGCAAAGACTATAGAGCAACCTGAGCACCAGCCTACCGAGAGACAACTTTAATTCTGATAAATGTGGATCTAAGTTACACATCAGATAAAACACTTGAGTTTTATATTTAGTATGATTATCTTTAAAACCATTTCTTGAGGGACTAGTAAAGCATATGTAATTGTTTTAATTAGTCTAATTGATTATAAACATGCAAACTAGGAGATCAAGGTCATGTTGTAAACCTTTGATCATAGAGTTTTCATTGTAATGCGTGAAATCTATTTAGGTCAATTCATTGTATAAATAGATGTAGAAATCAATTAGACAATGCTGATTGTATCCGCAATAGACATCTATGGATCAGACAGAGAGTTTCATGTAGAAGGAAAGCAAAAGATGAAATCAGTTATGAAGAACAAGATTCAAGGCTACCGAGAAGAACAAAGGTATTAATCAATCACTATAGGTGATACATATACATTGTGTACTTAAAGGATCTGTATTCAACAATTGAAGATTGCATACTATCAGGTCAACAAGTATTTTTGACTACTCTCTCACAATTACAGCAAAAAGAAGAAATCCTTTAAGAAGGTGGACTTAACAATTTTTATGTAAATCTCTTAACCGAGTGCACACTTAACAATGTTGCTAAATATCTTAACCAAGTAGACCTAACCAGTCTAAAATGTTACTCCTAATAGGGTAAGATCATCATAAGTGATCACACTTGTAGCCTTAACCAGAACCTTTCATTCTGCAGATAGTGAAGCTTTGTGAGTTTCATCCCCACCGCAGTTTTTACCTTCTAACATGGGTTTTCTGTGTTACCAATTCATGTGTCATGTGTACTTACATTTCATGAATGTTTCCATGAATGTTTACATGCAATTAAGTTTATGTTTTGATATTACATGCATAAGATAGAAAAACATCTATGGTCGGTAATGCAAGAACATAGTACAAAGGGTTAATTGATAAAAAGTTTTAAGGGTACTGATTCACCCCTCCCCTCTCAGTACACACCATTCCATTATTCCAACAATTGGTATCAGAGCTAGATCTCTTATTTGGAAAAGTTTAAATCACTTGAGAGAAAAGATCATACAATGGAAAGGTATAAGATAGAAAAGAATATTGAGAATCATAAGTTGCAGATACAGATCTTCTATGAGAAATAAAAAGAAGCAAGAATCAAGATGAGAGAGCTACTGGATGAAAGAAAATCTATGGCATCTCCCTGCAATGAAAAATACTACCATGAAGAAGAAATACCTGATTTATTTGAGTCATCAAGATCTACATCTAGCAAGACATCAAACACATCAGAAGGAAGCATTACAAGTCTGAATGAAATCAATCAACATCTGAGAGAACAAGTAAAGGTACTAAAAATCAGTCAAGAGACACAAATGGTAAGGATGATTGATGTTATGAATAATGCTAGACAAGCTTAACAAGAAAGAACATTAGCTATTGATGACAAGAGGAAGATCACTGAAAAGCTACAAGAAAGAGAGACTGAAATACAAAGACTAACTGAATGTCATCATGAGATCACCAATCAAATTGTTCTTATGAGTCATGAGGAAAACCAAGTAAACATAGAACTCAATGGGAAATTGGAAGCTATAGGTGAACTAAGAGAAGAAAATGAGAGACTAAAGCATGAAGCAAGGATTCAGCAACAACACAATGATATGATCAAGAAAGTTGAAGAAAGCACAAAAAGAATGGATGACTTTCTGGATGGACAAAGAAGACTCAACAAAAAATGGTCTAGGGTATACCGAGCATGAATAATCATCATAAAAAATTGATCAAAAAGATGTCTACACAAATCCAAGACCAAGGAAGCAGTCATGCAATCACTGTGGAAAACCAGACCACACATCAAATGTTTGCATGAGCAAAGCTAAAGGTATTCCTAAATCCACATCTACATTCATAGGTAAATGTTATAACTGTAAAAAACATGGACATAGAGAACATGAATGTAGATCTAAGCTAAAACAACCAAAGAAGGAATCCTACATGGAAAAATATTTTTCCACTTGCAAAATGCATGGGCACACATCTCTTGAATGCAGGAAAAAGAAAAAGCAAGCATGGAAGCCAAAATAACAATAAAATGCTTATCAACTGAGAAGAATCAGTAACTCATATGTTTGGGATTAAAACACATGGACAAATTGCATAGAATGTGGTAGATATGGACACATAGATGCAAAATGCATGAGGAAATGGACAAGAAAGTCTAGAAGCTGGACTAAATCCAGAATGGCATGCTTACACTGTCATAAGGTCAGCCATTTAAGCAAAGACTGTAGAGACCGAGTGATAGAGTCAAACACTTTTGCTAATGGGAACACTATTGAATATATCAGGAGAATGAGAAATAAAATGTGGAGGAAAGATACAAGCAAAGATGATGCTGGACCAAGCACCATATTTGGTTACACCTCATCTAATGGATCTGGTGATATCACCACCCCCACCTAAGCAGAACAAGTAAGTATGGAACTACACTATACAAAGCTATATTTTACATCAGTTCCAATATACATTCATAATATGGAAAATTATCATGAATGAAGATGCATTATGGTATTACTTGTTATGAATTTGTGAATCCAATATCGTCGATCAATACACACTGAGAATCATCGGTGTACATACAAAAGCCAAGTTGTCAATGTAAACTGAGCATCGTTGGTAACCATGTAAATAGACAATGAAGTCTTCGCTACATACCGAGATCTGCTGATGAACATGTGAAAGGTCAATTCAGTTGACACGTACCCTGAACAATGTATACTCACCGAGCCAAAAAGTTTGCACGATGATCGAGCAATTCTGTCTTCAACCATCGAGTAGGTAAAGTATTTATTGCACCACTTAGTGCATCATCTATAAAAGGGAGAAGGAAAGCTTATTCATTGACTAAGTGTTTAAGAGCGAAAAGTAGAGTGAAGAGCAGAGCGACCAACATCGACCAGATTGTAGAGAGATTCACAAGCATATTCATAGCTACTACGAAAGATTCACAACAACTACAACAGATCAAATGAGTATCTAAGACTCACCGAGTAAACAAATCATTTATGGATAAATCCCTAATTTCAAGAAACATGGCAACCACATCGCGCATTTCCAATATCAAGAATGCTAAAGATTAAAAGGTCAATCTAATCAAGAACTCAACATGTGAAGAACCTAAGTATAAATTTTATCTAGAGGTTGCTTCACAACCAAACAACATTGGAGATTTCTCAAGCATACATCCTAGGTTTTTGCTAGTCGAGGATGTCTGAGCCTATATCCACTATAAGGTTGTAGAGATCAGAGATCTTGAGGTTGAAGAAGCTTACAAGAAGCTTTGCACAAATGGAAACATTAAGGATGAAAATAAACACATTGAGGTAAAAGGGTTGACAAATACCCTAATGTTCCTGAAGGAATTAAAAAATGAGTAGATTTGGATAGTAATTAGCAGAGTACATGACAGGAAAATGTGGTTGGATGAACCAAAACCAATCACCAAGGATATAATACATGTAGTAACCAGTTATCCAGTAACCGACAAGGCCAAAGCCCTCAAACATTCTTCTCACTCAGACATTGAGAAATTAACAGGTGTAGTATGGGATGGAAGAGGTTTGAAGGTGAACTCAATCACTAAACCTGAAATGCAGTTCGGTGCATATGTACTTAATTGGATACAAAATATACCAAGCCAATAGAATGAATAGCATAGCATGCAGTGTAGTTGAAATTGCCTACAAGATTGTGAAGAAGGGATTACAGCTTGACCTATCCAAGCTTATACTCAAGCAATTAGAGGAGAACATGAGGACCATTAGATTAGAAAAATCTAATTCATGTAAGTTTGGCTCACTTCTCATGTGTATATTCTTCTACTTTCAAGACTTTTTCCCCTCTGTCGGTAATGTCACTTGGGACACTACCCGACTGATAACAAATCAAATTAGTAAACACATCAAGTCACTAGGGGATAATTTCACATCAGTTATGAATGTATATTTCACTAGCTTCAAATATAGAATACAGAAAAGAATGAGGATACCTGAACAATTGGTTGAAAAGTTTAAGGATGATATTTTTTTCATAGTGGATACCAACACCATGTTGATAAAACTAGCTGTACCAAGGACAACATGGTTACCACCTCTACATTATGAGATCAACATTGATCAGGCCACAAATGCTATTAAATAATTATTGAATGAACCACTGGAAAAATCATTACCAAGATTTGGAACTTATGAAGAAGCTAAGGCCAAAATCAAAATAGGCTTAGTTATTAAGAAGATAGACCGAAAGAAGAACAAAATCATAAAAAACACTTGAAAAGAAATTGTCGGTTAATGAAGAAAGAACAGAACAACAAGATGACACTGAGGGACAGTTGCCCATCGGTGAAGGTGAAAAATTGAGTAACTCCGAGTAAAATATGATCCACCACCTGCAAAGAAACCAAGAACTACTGCTACATAAAGGACTAGGAGTCAGACTTCAAAACATGTAGACTCATCACCAGTTAAGAAAGGTATAGTGAGGACTTACAAGAGAAAGCCTCAAATAGGGAAGTAGGTACCGAGGAAAAAAAGAAAATACATTAGAGGTAAAGAGGACAAGGATGACACTGCACAGGATGAGAGTGAATAAGAACTCACACCTGAAAAGCACAAAGTTCCTAAGACAATTGATGAGATTTTTGCATCAATCGTCAAGAAAGGTAGCATATCAAATTCTAAGATAAGGCAATGGCTAACCTTATCTCCCGAGTATTAGAAAAAAATTGAAGAAGCCATCATCAAGGAAATGATAGCATTCAAATATGTACATGTATAATTTAATAAGATGATGCCACAAGAAATTAATGATAGAATATTAGCAAGATGGACATATGCCTTGAAAACTGAGAAACAAATAAGGGAAATATCCCTAGTTACAATTATGCCACCCAAGTCAAAAGTTGAGGAGATTGATGAAATGATGAAGAAGCATGCAAGAACATTTTCAGCTAAGATGAGAACATACAAGGTACTCGAGGGAAAATTAATAGATCTTGATAAATAAAATGATGAAACATGGATTAAAATATTCAATCCACCTAAGGAGGATTCAAGCCCTGAGAAGGTATTATCTCTTACCGAGACCCCTCACAATGAAGATAAAGAGGCCACACCGAGCCCAGATCACATCTTCATAAATGACACTGAGGATGTCAATCCAGTTGATCTAACAACACTGGAAAGAAAGGCCATGGAAGACATACCACATATCTTAAAATCATTAGGGGATACTACAGATGACAAAATCAAAGATATATCTATAATATATATCACTGGAGGTGATCCTGAAGATGAAGTAAAGAATGATGAAGATGTCAATGTGACCACCGATCAAGGAGAAGAAAAGGAAAAGGAAACACATGATGTTGCATAGGTCAATATACCAAGACAAATGTTTTTATTGATACAAGCTATCAATATCATCTCAAATGAAAAGGAGAATACACCTGACCATGATGTAAGCATACCCAAGGATAAGGGTGATGGGGAGTAGAAAAGCACAAATGATGAACAGAAAGATACAAGTGGAGAAGAAAAAAAAAGTGATGCCAAGGATACCAAGGAGGAGAAAGCTGTAGAAAAAGATAAGGTTGATGTAGAGACGTCTACAACCAATGATAGGTGAATAATGAGTAGCAGTATAAAGGCACAATACCTCCAAAGCCTTCACCAAGTACATCAGACCAAGCAAAGGAACTTGCTATGGTACTACATAAAACTACTTCCACTACAATTGCATAGAAGAAGAAGAAGAGAAAAGATCCAGTAACATTAGATGAGATCATTGATATACCAGACTGTGATCCCAAAACATTGGATCTAGAGTCACTTACAAAGTATGGTGAACTTTGTAAAAGAAAGACAATACAGAACAAGCTCAAAAAGGAGCACGAGAAATCACAAGTCCTAGAGAACACAAAGGAAATACTATTGCAGATTGTACCTGACACAAATATTGATCAAAGTGCACCTATACTTGATCAATTAGTAGTTCTTACCAATGCCATCACATCACAAAATGTAGATGTAGACAAGGTAATTGAAGAACATGCTGAACAAAAGTGTCAATATAAGCTTATAGAGAAAATCAGCCAGGAAGTGGTAGAACAAAAGGTAAAACTTTTTGAATTATTTACAACTATAGAACCGATAATATCCAAAGTAGTAAACTTAATTCAAAAGTTGTGCACATCAAAAACTTTCACTACCGAGCATACTGGCAAGTTGGCCAAAATTGATGAAGATCTTAAGGCAAGTGCACAAGGTCTCACAAATGATGAAAATGCATTCAAGTTGCATTATAAAAAAATTGTAGAAGCAAAAAGGTTGAGACTTGAACTACAAAAGACAAAAAGAAAAATCTGAGATGAGGTAACCGAGTTGTAGGCTATGTTACTCCTAAATCTCACACTGTTGTTACAACATATGACTTTGGCAAGAACATTAATTGCCACCCTGGAGATGTCTATTACAAAGAGCATATATGATATGCATGCCAAACTCACCTTGGAAATCATGACCCTTGAGAACATCAAAGAGAAATGGGAGAAGCAAATGGAGGACATTCAAAAATCCCATTCCCACATTTTTGACAAGTTGTAAGTATTACACCTTTGTCATTATTTTCAAAAAAAGGGGGAAATGATATGATAAAGGAGGAAATGGTAAGGTGAAAGGGGGAAATGATAAAATAGGTAATATATGTATAAAGTAAAATATAACATATACATACACTACACCGAGGCATGAACATAAGGGGAGTCATATTAACAAGGTAAACATTTTGGTGTACATACTGAACATTTCAGTTTTGCACATATCAGTTTTTGATACTAATGCCAAAGGGGGAGATTGATAATCCTAAAGGATAATATTTTGTCATTAGTATACAAAGGAAATAGTTTTTGAACCATCAGTAACATGATCACCAAGTGACATCAAACAAAGGTCACCAAAAATGTTAAAGTGCAAGTGAACACCGAAACTAGTTTTCATCGACAGACAGTTTATAGTGAACACCGAGAGCACAGTTCAAAGAGTAAACCAAAAACATAGTTCACAAAGGAACCTGAGAGAAAATACTATAGAGAAAACCGATCACCAGTCTACCAAGAGACAACTTTAATTTTGAGAAATGTGGATCTAAGTTACACGTTAGATAAACACTCGAGTTTTATATTTAGCTTTATGCTTATCCTTAAAACCATTTCTTGAGGGACAAGTAAAGAATATGTAATTGTTTTAATCAGTCTAAATGATTGTAAACATACAAACTAGGAGATCAAAGTCAAGTTGTAAACCTTTGATCATAGATTTTTCATTGTAAAGTGTGAAACCTATTTAGGTTAATTCATTGTATAAATAGATGTAGAAATCAATCAGACAATGATGATTGTAGTTGCAGTAGACATCTATGGAGTAGACAGAGAGTTTCATGTAGAAGGACAACAAAAGATGAAATCAGTTATGAAGAATAAGATTCAAGGCTACCGAGTAGAACAAAGGTATTAATTAATCGCTATAGGTGATACATATACATTATGTACTTGAAGGATCTGTATTCAGCAATGTAAGATTTCATACTATCAGGTCAAAAAGTATTTTTGACTACTCTCTAAAAATTGTAGAAAATAGAAGAAATCCTTTAAGAAGGTGGACTTAACAGTCTTTATGTAAATCTCTTAATCGAGTGCACACTTAACAATGTTGCTAAATCTCTTAACCGAGTAGACCTAACCAGTCTAAAATGTTACTCCTAATAGGGTAATATCATCAGAAGTGATCACACTTGTAGCCTTAACTGACACCTTCCATTATGCAGATAGTGAAGCTTTGTGGGTTTCATCCCCACCACAGTTTTTACCTTCTAACAGGGGTTTTCTGCGTTACCAATTCTTGTGTCATGTCTACTTACATTTCATTAATGTTTCTATGAATGTTTACATGCAATTAAGTTTATGTTTTGATATTACATGCATAAGATAGAAAAGCATCTATGGTCGGTAATGCAACAACATAATACTAAGGGTTAATTGATAAAAAATTTTAAGGGTACTGATTCACCCCTGCCCTCTCAGTACACACCATTCCATTATTCCAACAAGATCTTTCATGGAAATTTGGAAAATTTATGTGAATGTACATGAATGTGATTATTCAACATGTATCGAAAAATAGTTAGATGCAAGCAATGAGAGCTACATTCCTATCATTGTGAGGGTTTATTAGATGATAATTTACTATGTGGGAGAGTTCTCTACAAGCATATCATATCAAATACAACTAGATTTTCATGGTGAAGTTACTTGATCCATATCTTTTTTTTGTTTGAGATTAAATTCCTAGTTATTGAGTCTATGCTCATATCTAGGCAATGGAGATTGTTGTCTCCAATAGGTTGGCGTATACTTAATTATTGTAAGTTGATTAATTATTTTTTGAGGGTGGATTTGGGTAATAGATCGAATCATCTATTCTCCTCATGGTTTTCCTCATCTTGGATTTCCATGTATATCCAATGTCCGTGTGTGTAAATGTGTGAACTACTAATATGAAGAAGTTTGATAAAGTTCCACTGATGTTTTAGAGATTGGAATTGGATAAGTTATAAATGGTAATTAACATTCAATTAATTTGTAAAATGGTATTTACTATTTCACCACCTCTTAGTATATTGTGTGTCATTCAATTATTATTAAAGAGTTAAGTGCCTTTGAGAAAGCTTAACAACTTGAGGTAGATTTGGGATGGCACACTCAGTTGCCCTAGAAAGATTTTCTTCAAAATGTACTCCACTTTTTTATGGCCCAAATTTTTCTTTTTGGATTGAAACGATGAAATCATATTTGATGTCTCTAGGGTTTTAGGTTTGGTAATAATTTTTTGATGAACATGAAATTGTAGATAGTCCCCTAAGGTATTGGGCTGAAAAGAAGGCTTGTAAAAATAATGCAAGAGAAATAAATGATATTATATGTGGTTTAGCTAGCTTTGAGTATGTGAAATGTATTCATTCAAAGAAAATGAAGGAGATATAGGTTATAATTCCACTATCTATGAAGGAGATGAGAAATTTAAGGAAGAAAATATTTAAATATACAAAGCTCGATTTGAAAGTCTGAAAATGAAAGAGGATGAGAATATTGTTTTTGTTGCTTCAAGTAGATGTGATAGTTAGTTATATTATAGGGATTGGTGAAGAGATAAAGGAAATGATGATTGTGAAGAAGATTCTTAGATATCTACTCTCAAGATTTAATTCTAAGGTAATGACAATTCAAGAAGCTAAAGATTTGAATAAATTAACTATGGATGAGTTAAATAGATCCATGATTTATTATGAGATGATATTTGACAATTAAAATCCATCAAGAAAGAAGGGTGCCTTCAAGGCATCCAAGAAGCAAGAAGATTCAGATTCTTATGATAATTAAAATTTGAAGGAGGAAAAATTTGTCAGGGGATTATAGATAAGTTTCAATAAGTATAAGGGTAAGTTACCTTTCAAATATTTTACTTGTGGTGATGCAAGACATTTTATGGTAAAGTTTCCATACAAGGATACTAATAATTAAGGTCAAAAGAATAAAAATAAACCATTTCTCAAGAAGAAGAAATTTTAGAAGAATTAGAAGAGTTCCTTTTTTAATGAGGATAGTTGTTCATCTAATGAAGATCACATCACTTTAAAAAATGAAGGTGAAAAAGTTTTATTCATTGTGATAAAGAATCTTTTTGTCAATACTAGAAATAAATCTAGAAATGACAATGATGAGGTTAATTTAGTGGAATAATTACTTTGTTACAACAAAGATATAAAGAGATTGAAGAAGAGGATCACTAAAGAAGTGAAATATAAAGATAAATTAACTCAAAGGTAGAAAATACTATCATGAATTTGAAGATTCAAATAGAGGAAGCAAAAAGGATTGAAGAAGTTATTATAAAAGACTACTCACTAGTGACAAGGACCATGGATAACTTGAAGCAGAGGTTGCCGCATTGAGAAGAGATTTTCAAAAGCTAAAATCCAAATGAAGTTGAGATCATGTGGTAAAAGCACTAAAAATTGGATCAAATAATTAACTAGCAAAGATTGCCACATTTAAAAATTGACATTTGATTTATAAAAGAATAGAAAGGAAAGGAACCTGAACATTCTATAAGGTTAGATGGTGAGAATCCATAAGGCATGTTTTGGAAGTTCGTGATCTAAACAATTTAGGACAACTAAAAAAAGTGAAAAAAATTGATGATAGCTTCACTCAAGTGGAGAGACATAATTGGAGATCCAAAATACAAGGATCAAGAGGATTCAATACCAAGTTCAATCATTCTTTTTCTAGTTATTGCTTGAATTGTAATCATTTTGTTCATAAGGCTTTAGATTGTAGAAAGAGTTCGACAAGAAGAAATAACTTTGTTAGTAGAAGTATTTTTGTTCCATTGTTTGATTTCACTATCATTTGTCATAAGTGAATCAACTTTTGACATATTGAGAGAAATTGTAGAAGTAATTTTATAAGTCCTCCTAAGTTGAAAACTAAAGCAATCAACTCAGAAATTTAGAATAATGATTCCAAAAATGTATCGAAGAAGATATTGAAAGAGAAAAGAATAGAGAAGTCCCTAGTGGAGCATACTACACTTAATGTATAGAGGGAGAAGAATTTGTGGTTCATAGACAATGGTAGCTCAACTGACAAAAACCAAAGTTATATAAGAGTAAGTTTATGAATTTCAAGAAATTTGAAGGTGGTGATGTTACCTTAGGTAACAATTATGTTGCTAAGATTGTTGGTAAGGGTAACTTGGGTCTCGGAAATGGTTAGACAAGAATTTACAATCTTATGTTGAAGGTTTAAAACATAATCTTCTAAGTTTAAGCCAAATGTGTGATAATAACAATAATCTTTCATTCAATGAAAAAGGATGTGAAATTAGGAAAGTGAGGACTGAAGAATTGGTTGCAAAAGGAAGTAGGATTGACAATAATGTGTATCATCTCAGTGAAGTTAATGGGAATAACTATTTTTCCATAAAACATTAAAGGAATTTTTTTGGATAGAGGTTTTCACAATATTACACTAGAAAACATGTTAAGTGTAATACCCACCTCTTAGTTTACTTTTCAGTTTCCAGTTGCCAAACTCTTTAAGGCCTTTTTATGTATGTGTGGTTTATTCAGTTGATCTTGAGGATATTCATATATTGCATTTCATTATGTTATTGATCCATTTCTAGTATGTTATATCTTCCGTGTACATGTGATTTATGGTGGTTTTATGATGCTTATGTATATGTTAGGATTTCATTTGGATTATGGTTTTGTAACAATACTGACCCTAGATTTATATGCACATGGATCATTTGTATGTTTTGCATTGTTGTTTGATGTGCTTGATATGGTATGAGACAGAGTCGTAGTTACTTGCTTTGGCGAGATACACACGCTAAACTAGTCTCAACCATTTTTTGCTATATTATATATGCATGTATGTTCATCTTTGTGATGACAGGTTTGTAGGTACCAGGCTACGTCTTCCCTGAATTGGCAGGAGTGAGCGTACCCTATTGCAATATCTCAATGATAAGAGAAGGGAGATAGTATTTAGTTCCAAAACCTTACCTAAGCCTACTTTCCTAAGAATTGGAGGAGTATCAGTTTGACTACCCTACCCGAATTCGTCTAGTTGACGTGAATTCGTGGATCCCATCCTTGAGTGTGTTTGAGTTTGAGTTTGATTTTGTTGATTTCAGTTGAGTGTTTTGATATTGTGTGATTTATTGTGTTATTTATGAAATGGAATATTGTTGGAATTAATTATTAAATATAGAGTATTTAATTAGTTAAAAAATTAAATTAAATACTTATGTTTAATTGAGAAAATTAAATTAAAGTACATATATTGAATATTTAGATTTAATTGGAAATTAGAGTTATATTAGCTTTTATGCTTTATTAAATAATTAAATATTTAATTGCATGGATAAAAGTGTGCTTTAAATATTTAATCTATTTAATATATTATTTAATTAATTACATGTGCAAGTTAATTATTGAAATTAGAGTTTGAATTCAAAATGCAAGTTGTTTTAAAGAGTCAAAGTTGAGTTGCACAATTAAAGGGATATTTTTAATTAATAATTATTATTTTCTTTCAATTTTGAAATTTGAGTTAATTAATTTTAAAGGAGTGTCTATTTTGGGGGATTTGCATGAAATGTGGAGGTTAAATCTCTTTAGGAGAATTCTCTTCTCATTTGGTGATAACAGATTTTTGGAGAAAAATTTTGGGAGGAGAAAGTTTGTGGGAGCTTGTTGTGTTCTTGCAATTTTTGTGAATTGTTGTGGTTGGAGGTTTTGGAGGATTTTGGAGAGCTTTTGTGTGTTCTTGGCATATTGGAGAATTTGGAGATTTTGTGGTTGCATGTTGTATTGAAGCTTTGTGTGAATTCTTAGATTGCTTGTGCTTGGAGGATTCAAGGTTCTACAATCTTCAAAGGCATAATTTCCCAGTTTCTTGCATTGGATCTAAGGTAGGGTTTGTGACCCCTTTCTTGGTTTTAATTTTGCAATCATGTGGTTTTCTGTGTTTGAATAGATGCATATTGATTCATTATGGTTAATAGGTGTTCAGTTGCATTTCTGTGATTTCAGGTATTTAGAAAACCCCTAGATTTGATTTTTCCATTATTTACTATGACTTGACATAGTAGGGTTATGTTGTTCAAATTTCATAGAAAAATTCATTATAAAACTCCTAGAAAATGATAAATCAATTTGTACTATAGTTCAAACTATTGAAGGAGGAAAAATAAATCAACCTATGGAAAAAAAATTCAAAAATTAGTTGAAAAATGCATTCTGGGTAAAAAAAAATTAGTCTCTAAAAAAAAATACAGTGGATGAAAATTACACCAGTCATTAAAAAAAAGAGGAAAAGACAAAAAAAATAATCCCTCTTACATAATTTTTTGTTTTCGGAAATTTATTTCAAAAAAATAAAAAAATAAAAAAAACAATAAAATAAAAATTTGTTTGGCTTTTAAAATAAAAATATGGAAAAACTTTATGTTTTAAAGTGGTGGCGGGGGCTACCACACCCCCAACCACCACGGCCCGCGCAGCAGGCTGGGCGTGACAGCTGCTGCCGGCCGCAACTGTCGCGGCCCCTTCCTTTAAGGAAGGGAGCCCGCGGGGGTTAAGTGGGGTGGGGACCCACCCCCCACACGACTTTTTATTAGTTTTTTAATTTTTGTTTTAAAATTTTATTTTTAATTTAGTTTTAAAAAAAAATTTTAAAATTTGTTTTTTTTTTTAAAATTAGTTTTAATCAAGTTTATTTTATATTTTAATTTAATTTAATTTTAAAGTTGTTTTAATATGTATTTGTTAACATTTAGTTTAAAAATAATGTAAGTTATCAACTTTTATATATAAAATATGTTAATCTATTTTGTTTATAAGAAGTTGTAGTAGACATTAGTTAATATGATTATTAATAATAATGTTATTATTATTATTATTAGATTTTTTATTCATTTATAATGTTTTTCTCTATATATTCATATATATGAGGTTTATTTATTTGATTAATAGATAATATTAATATTTGGAATATTAATGTCTGTAATGGCTCTTACATTGTATTTTGTATACATGATGTAATTATAGTCGAATTTAGTAATTATTTAAATAGGTTAATTCATATGATGGTTTTTATAAATTAACCTATAGGAACTTTTATTGCGCATTTTATTGGGATATTTAATTATAATGTGTTAGTAATTTTACCGGATGACCGAATTTGCATAATAGGAAATTATAAATTTGTTTATCATTATGTTATCACATTGTTAGCTCAATGTTGTAATTTTGTTATCACTGAAGTTTGAATTAGGTCTTGTTAAAGATGTAAATATCATTATGCTATCACTATGATTGATTAGTGGTTTCTGAAATGCATTTATTGTGCCATGTTGTATTTTTCAGTGATTATTGAAATGAACTATGTATGCTTTCCTTGTATGGGATGTTTTCATTTTTGGGTATTTGTTTGGGGTAGATTACCTTCAGGATGTAAAACCAGAGGTTTTGGGGTTTTGTTTTCTTCATAGAATCTTATATGATTTCAGTGCATGTTTCTATGATGTTGTCATGGTCCCGGTTTCTTAACCCAACCTGATTCGGTTATTTTGTATTTTATGATCTTATGAGGGTACTGTTAATTGTTATAGTTATTTGAGAACCAATGTCCTCCTATATGGACAGGATGCGATTTGAGAGTTATGTATTACCTTCATGTTTTTGGTTATGAGCCTAGGTAGGTTAACAAAGTGCATAGAGGGGAAGTGGCTTGCAATGGGTCCAGGGCCCAAAGTGGTTACTAGGGTATCTCATTGGCAAGTTACTTAATAAGTGAAAATATGAAACATTAAAGGGTTTTAAAATGAACTAATAAGATAACTGAATCTCTACCCAGGCCTTGAGTTTATTACATTCTAGGATGGGAGAGTTAGGATCCTTGTCTTCACGAAAGGATTATTGAGCCACATAGAGTCACTTGGGGGTCGGGGTCCAAGAGGGACTACTAGGGTAACTCAAGGGTAGACTTATGTGATGACACTTCCCTATATACATCTTAGGTTATCCTACATGTGTTGGTTACCTCTGGTATTTTTTAGAGTTCCTTATTGTGAATAGGAGAACTTCTAGGATCTTCCTATATTATTATGTATGATGTCATGTATACCTTGATGTTATCTTCATGTTGTATACCCCTGTGAGTGGGCATGTTATTATCTCCTCAGCACGGTGGGAGTGGACCTTTGGTTCCACGCAGTCGGGTGGCAGTGATTCTTATTACCATTGAGATTCTGGCGATTCTTCTTCATGCCTGGATGATCCTTGTTGCAGTTCTATATTCCTAGTTTTATGGAGACTTGTTTCAATTTCATGAGTTGTATACTTGTACCATATGTGGATATTGGTTGACATCCATTAGAATATGTGTTGTATTGTATTGATATGTATTATTACATACCTTGTGACTTGTTCAATGGATGTTGATTAGGTTGTATACCTTGGGTATCAGATGTATATTATTGGATTCAGTTGATGTAGCCTTTAAGTTATTTCTTTATAGTTGTTCTCATAGATTATTTTTCTTAAGTAATTCTACATCAAGGATCCCTCAAGAATTGTTATCTATGTATGAGTTGTACTTACATTTTTGTCATGTACTTCATTGTATTTCTTCCGCATTGTTATCATTATTGTTTGTAAACATTAAATTTTTTTATCCTGTTAACTTAGTGTCAAGTTTAGGTTAGTTCGTCTGGGCTCCCTAGCGGGGCATTATATTAAGAATCATTCAAGAATATGAAAAATAAAGTAAGGAATGAAATTCACAAACTTGAAATTTAACATTTTAATTAATCAAGTCATGAGGGAAACAAGTTGCAAGATTAAGGAGAAATATGGAAGGGTAAGAAAGTTGGAATTTTGATTGTCATGGAAATATCATCATCTCTTGGAAAATCCTAAATAATCACTTAGGATAAGGATTAAATAAGCCAAGAGACAACAAGAAGTGGGAAATGAAAAAGGAAAGGAAGCCTAAGTCCCTTGGATACAAGAAAGATTTCTTAAATACAAGAAAACCCATCACATCCACCTAATTCTTGAAGGAAAAAAAATAAAGCAAGAGGAAATAGTGGTACGTATAGGGACTTGGTAGGGGTTGCATTATGTATTGGATAATGTCCAAAAAATCCTCCAAGGGAGACCAATCTATGTGCCTTATCCAAGTTTGCACCAAAATAAACTAAAACAAATAATAAAAAGGCAAAAAATGATGCATAAGAGTGTTTCAATGTGAAGTCAGTTCTAGTGTTATTTCCAATATACTTTTACCAGGTTTTTCCATGCAAATATGTGTGTTTATGCACTGTTATTCTTCTCTGTATTTTTTTTGCACAACTAATTTTCATAATAAAGAGCTCATGGATAAGATAAGGTAATAATATGGAAAATCCTAAAACTTATCCACAATTTTCCTTTCCATGCACCACCTTTGAGGCTTCTCATGTCGTCCAAAGATGAGTCTCTAATCCTAATTTCATTTCCATACCCACTATGTTGCTAGCCAAAAATATAGAGGAGAAAGGGATCATGATATAAAATGAAAAATCCATAAATATTAATCCATAAATATTCGCCATGCTTCTTCATCCACTTCCAAAAAATCTAAAATCCAAAACATGACTCTATGCATGTCAATATGAAATTTGATCTTTTTGGATGAAAATTCCAATCCATGATCTTACTTTATATTGGTCATTCCTCTTCCAAGAATGCTAATTATAGAATGGAAACCAAAATTTTTATTCCATTCCCACAATGATCAGTAAATCAAAGAATCCAATTTCCATTTCTTAGAATCCTAATCCAAGTCCAAGAATCCATAATCATAATCCAAGTATTCTAATTCAAAAAAAACATCTCCAAGATCCTAATCCAAGATTTCAAACATAAATTTTAATTCCTCTCCAAGACCAAATCCTATCCTAGTCCATAAGAACAAGAAAATGCCAATCCAATTCAAGATCAAAATTCCAATCCATGATTTCTGACCAAATTTATAATCCATGAATCTATTTCAAGGCATCAAATCTAATCATTCCTAGTTGAGTATTATTATCCAAGGAGAGTTTAAAATGTCATCATTCCACTGCAAGATGGAAATCCAAATAAAAAATTTAATGAATAGTAGTGTTGATCCAAGACTTGATGAAAATCTTGATCCACTCTTATCTTGGTCAAATCTGACATTCCATCACAACAAGTTGTATCCTATCCTAATATCTAAAATGAATAATTATAAATATGATGACTATGTTGGAATTGAATTTGAATTTCTAAATTATGTCGATAATTCTATGAACATTTTGATGGATGAGAATTGTTTGTTGTTTTTATGTAGATATCCACATGCAAATGCAAAAGATGCCTCCAAAGAGATCAAGTGTCCTAGTTGGTTGAAGACTTTTGGGATTGGTTAAAGTTACAAGATCATTTAAATGAAGTAACGTTACAAGGGCACTTCAACATTCTCACCCACAAGAAGGATGTCATATAATCTCAAGAACAATTTAAAAATCTCATAATATAAAAGGAGCAGTTGGAGAATATCAATAGAAGAATAAAATATTTCAAGGAGAAATATTCAAATATGTTATATTTTTAAAGGAACAAAAAATTTCCAAAAGTCAAATCAAATGAAATATTGAAAACTCAAAATTTTATTTTCCTATACCTACCCTATTGTCGTATTCTCTTGTCACAACTTGGGAAGCATGTCATTTTTTGTCATGTAGTGGGGTTAGGTACAATTGTTTCATTTTATAGTGGTAGTAGGTAAAAGGTATTATATTTAAATATCCTAAGGTTTCTAGAAGACAAATCTAAGCCCTTAGTGTTGAATTAATCTCCACCATTGATCTTGTAATTCTTTTGTATAAAAGGTAATGCATTTCTCCTTTTTAAAGTTAGTAGTTAATGATTGATTTAGCAGAAGAAATTCTTGTAGCAGTAGGAGCTAATGAACAAAAAAAAATCAATATTTGAGTTAATACAAGTGAAACATTTAAGTTATGATGACTTTCTTGGGTTCTTTTAATATATGCATGGTTCTATTCTTCAACACTAGTTTTAGTTCAGTGATTTTAAGGGTGAAATGTGAAGATATTTGATGGATTTCTAGTTCATACTATTTTTATCTTGTTGATGTAAGTTATAGTGTATGGTTAGTGTGAACCCAATTGCATCATTACTTCAACTGTCAATGCATGTTTGATTTGTGTCATCTATGGGTACATGAAAGTATGTTTACAATATAAAAATATTATATTTCCTTTAAAGATTGCACTACTTCTATGACATTGTGAGTAATCTGGTTAAGAAAAACACAATTTTAGGGGATTTGTATGTCTGAATAGTCATCTATTATTGTCATTGTTCTTACGAGTCTTAGATAGCTTTTTGAACCCTTATATCCTTTTTTTATTTGTTTTGAAATATTTTAGTAGTGTGAAAGAGAGAGAGAGAGAGAGAGAGAGAGAGAGAGAGAGAGAGAGAGAGAGAGAGAGAGAGAGAGAGAGAGAGAGAGAATTGCATTCGTTGTCCAGGAACACTTATGCAAGTCCCATTATGAAATCAATAAATCACATCGTACAACTAAGTCTATTTGATATATGTCAAGGCCTAACATTAGGATCCTTGGGATTGTCTCATTAGAGAAAATCCAATAGCATCTAAAACTTCCTTGTTCAAGAGAGGATATAATATACTCAGTATATTATATTTTGTGTAGGTGGCATGCAAAAACCTCATCAATAGAATTGGCACTAGAAGGAGGGGAGCATGTTCTGATTCGTTCCTAGAACTAATAATCTATCTCAATTTTTTTTTTAAAGTATCAAATCTTAAAAACCAAAAAGAAAATCTTGAGTGCAAATGGAAGAATAATAGTTTCATGTCTCATGTTTTGAAGCAAACCATTTTATTGATATTCTCAACTTCATGAAACATTGAACAAGCAACTTTATCATCAAATTTTGTCCCCGTTATGCATCTCTTGATAGATGTGGGATCCAAAACACCACTGGTCATAGTGAGATAAGTTTCCTTTATGTCAAGGGTGGGTTTAACCTTATAGATAAAAACATTCTTTTGGTAAGTACACAAACCTATTGATTCCACATAAGCATGTGAGGATTTACCAAAAAACATGAATGTTGAGAATGAGGCTTTGAATGGATTCACATTTATGATAAAGATAAATTATGTTTGGAACATTAGGTATACCTAAAAGATGTATTTTTTCCTACTATGTGTCAAGTACATAATGAGGCACATTTTTAATTCACTTGCTTTCTATGCAAGGATGTGATTAACCAAGTTGAAGATCAGTTGAGGTCACTAGGATATAAAAAAAGATGCAATAATGAGTTGTCATAAAAAAACATTGAAGAAAGTAGGTATCATGAATTCATTGGCTAAATGATCATAATCTTGAAGAATCAAGGACCATTTTAGAATATGTTGGTACACCAACGAGTGTTGATAGGAATGAACTTCAAGAAGACATGTTAGCTAACGACAAAGATCAATGCTCAGAAAAGATAAACATGGAAGTTTGTATTTAAGTACACCAAAAATATCAATTATGTCAAGTTCAAAAGGGAAAATTAACACATCAATAGACATTCATACTTCATGAAGGTATACTTATTGTCCTAGCTAAAGAACCAGTTCAAATACGATGATTAGTGATACAAAATTGTAGATAATGTAGTAGTAAATGACTATGTGGTTATGTAGATTGAAGACCAAAAAAATAATGAAATAATTGAAGAGATAAATGAGGAAAAAATGGATAATTATGAAGACCTAACTAAATATTAAATCAAAAATTTATCACTTATGATGCACAAAGATTCTCAGATAGGTGAAAAAATCCTTGTTTTTAGTATACTAAGTCTATTTTTTATCATGGAATGTGTATTAATGGTTGTAATATTAATTTGCATGTGTCAAATGTGTGAGGTATGTTTCATCATTACTTTCAATTTCCTAAAGTTTAAAGTGTTGATTTATTGCATCATGTTCTGGCGAAGGGTTAACAATATTCTCAACCCAAACACGCAAAACACCATGTCGGATTTTTCCCTACTTGGAATTCTAAAAGGTATCATTTTAATTATGGATCCTTATAGAAAAAAACATGTAAATGGATTAATCATGAGTATGGTGAGTTTCCTCAATTATTAATTTTACATTATGATTTTCTTGAATATGAAAGTGTAGTAGTAAAAAATATCTCTAGGTATAAGGATAAACCTGCAAGACTTCATACTATGAAACGTGATTCAAGACTATAAAATGACCTGAGAAGTCATGAAGGACTAGGTTTTCTTCTAGGATACTTGATTCCTATTTCTATTAGATGAATTTTACATACTTAGATTATTTTTCCTTTCAATTTTTAGTTAGTCTTAGTTTAGTTTACTTTGTTTGTTGTAGATAGGTTGGTTTACTTGTCATTTTGAGCCGGCTTGTGAATATTGTAAGCTATGGTTATCTTTGTTGGCCATGTTCTAGTTTATTTTTTCAATAAAGTTCTATATTAAAAACTTAACCATTAGTTAGTCCACTTCACTACCTTGTTTTATTAGGCAATATACTTGTTTTGAAATGTTGTTGATTTTTACATTCTATTGCAAGTACCTTGATTATCACTATTTAAATTTGAGATTTTGTTTGGGTTAAGTTATTATTGTCAAAGGGATACATTATGCAAAGTGAATATCTTAAACCCTGATTTATTGACCACTACAATCCTCATACCCTTGAAAAGCTTCATTACTTACAAGTCTAAAAGGATCACAAAAAAATAATTATTCAAGTCAAATGTGCAAAAAGAAGAATGTTCAAAATTGACTAAATAGAAGATGTGAGTAATTCTACCAGGGCTGTAGATGTCTAGATGGCAGTATAAAAGTATTCATGAGGATTATAGGTGATAATCATTTCAAGGATATGGATTCCTGACTAGCAGTGAGGTAGTATCCAGGTTGCTTTTGGAGTAGTGGCCCTTTACATAGCTTATCATAATAAAACTTAGGCATCACAATTTATCCCAAATTAGAATGAACTCAATTTTTACACACATAATGAAGTATAAGTATCTTAGTGCAATTATTAGTTCCATTTCCTTCTGAATATACTCCTCATCATTTAGGTTGGTTGGGGTGATTAATCAAAGATTCAGGGTTTAATTTTGATGTTTATCCTCAAAATGTTCATTAAAATTTCTTACCATTTTTTGTGTCTTGCACACATGCCTCATCATGGACAGATAACCCTAATTCTCTTTTTTAACCTTAGATTAGGTTAGGTCTGCCACTTTGAGTTTGGAGTGTTTTTGTCAAAATTATGCATTCTATCTTTGCATTTAAGAAAAATGGGAAGCATCTTGAATAACAAAGAATGGGTTAGTTGCAACATCAAAACCTTCTTAGTATTGGACAATGGTGGAATAGTTAAGATAGAGAGTCATTAGTATTCTTGGTCCTCTCTTGGAATCAATAAAGTAACACACAAATCGATTTGGACATAGAATTTTGCAACTTTTGCACCAAGAAACATGTTGGGATTTATTTAGGGAGATGAAAAATAAATTAATGAATGGACTTCACAAATGAAAGTTTTGATTGATCAAGTCATGAGGGAAGTAAGATTATGGATAAATGTGGAAAGGTAAGGAAATTAGAATTTTTATTATAATGGAAATATAATAATCTCATGGAAAATCCTAAATAAATGATAGGATAAGGAAGCAATAAGCCAAGGGACAATAAGAAATGGGAAATAAACAATGTAGGGACTTCTAAGTCCCTTGGATACAAGAAAGATTTTCCAAATCTAGGAAAACCTCTCACATACACCTAAGTCTTGAAAAAAAATTCAAAGCAAAAGTAAATAGTGGCATGTATAGGGACTTGGTGGGGATTGCATTATGCTTTAGATAAAAATAAAAAAATAGATCCAAGGGCCACCAATATATGTGCCCCATCCATGTATGCCCTGAAAAAAACCTAAAATAAAAAATAAGAAGGCAAAAAATGGTGCATAAGAGATCTTGGAAGGGATAAGGTGATAACATATACAATCCTAAAAATTATACTTAGCATACCATTCCATGTGCTATCTCTGTGTCCACCATGGTTTCTATCCATCTCATTTTTCTCTAAAGATGAGTCTCTAATCCTTATTTCCTTTACATACCCACCATGCTACTACGTGCCAACATAGAAGAGGTGGATATCATGCTATAAAATGGAAAATATAAAAATATTAATCCATAAACACCCTCCATACCTACCATTCTTCTTCATCCACTTCTGAAATATCCAAAATCCAAAACTCGACTCCATGCTTCCCATTCTAAAATCTAGTATTTTAGGAAAAAAAATCCAATCCATGAACTCACTCCATTCCCACCATTTGTCTTCTAATATTCCTAATCCTAGAATGCAAATTAAAATTTCCTTTCCATGCCCACTATCATCCTTCAATTTCCAAATCCAATTTCCAATATCTATTTCCTATAATCCTAATCCAATTCGAAGATTCCAAAATCATAATCCAAGTATCCTAATCCAAAAAATTCATATCCAAGATCCTGATCCAAGATTTCAAACATGAATTATAGTTCTTCTCCAAGGCCAAATCCTATTGCCAATCCATAAGAAAAACAAAATGCCAATCCAATTCAAGATCGAGATGTCAATCCATGATTAAAATTTCCAATCCACGAAACCATTTCAACACATGAAATATGACCATTTCTAGTTGAAAAATGTTGATCCAAGGAGATCTAAAAATGTTTCCATTTTACTTCAAGGTGGAAATCCAAATCCAAAATGTGATGAATAGTAGTTTTTATTCAATACTTGATGAAAATCTTGATCCACTCTTATCTTAGTCTGATCCAGTATTCCATCACAACAATTCATAGCCTATCCTAAGGTCTGAAATGAACAATTATAACTATGATTACTACGGTTGAGTTAAATTTTTATGCTCTTAATTATGTCAATAGTTCTATGAACACTTTTATCAATTATGGTTGCATGCTTTTTTCATGTAGATGTCCACATGAAAATGGAGAGGTGACTTCAAAGAAATCTAGAGTACGGTTGATTGAAGACTTTCAAGATTGGAAAAAGTTACAAGATAATTTAAATGAAGTAAGATTACAAGGGAACTTCAACATTCCTACCTATAAGAGGATTTCATACAAGCTCAATGAACAATTTCAAAATTCTTGGAATACAAAAGGAGTACCTATAGATACCAATGGAAGAATGAAATACTTCAATGATAAATATTAAAATATGTATTATTGTAAAAGGAATAAGAAATTTCCAAAATTAAAATCATATGTAATGTTGAAAAATTAAAATTGTATTTTCCTATACGTAGTCTCTTGTCTTATTATCTTGTGATACCTTGGGAAGCATGTCATTTTTGTCTTGTAGTGGGGTTAGGTACAATTATTTTGTATTCTAGTGTAGTAGGTAAAATATATATTATTTAAATATACAAACATTTCTAGAAGACAAATCTAATCCCTTGGTATTGAGTTAATCTACACTATTGATCTTGTAAGCCTTCTCTATAGAAGGCAATGATTTTTTCCTCTATAAATTTCGTAGGAGTGAATATTGTAGTAGTAGGAACTAATGAATTGTAAGCATTATTTGGAGTTAATGTAAGTGAAGCATTGAATTTATGGTATGTTTCTTGTTTTCTTTTAATGTATGCATGGTTTCTATTCTTCAATGTTAGTTTTAGTTCAATGATTTTAACGGTGAATTATAAAGATATTTGATGGATTTTTAGTTCATACTATTTGTGTCTTTCTGATGTAAGTTGTAGTGTATGGTCAATCTGAACCCAATTACAACATCAATTCAATTATGCATGCATGTTTGAGTTGATCAATTATTGGGTACTTGAATGGGTGTTTACAAAATGAAAATCTTTCATTTTTTTAAGATTGGACAATTTTTGTGGCATTGTGAGTAATTTGGCTAAGAGAAAATATTTTTTTTAGGATTTATCTGTCTAAAGAATCATTTACTATTGTTATTGTTCATTCAAATTTGAGATAGCTTTCTGAACCCTTATTCTCTCTTTTTTTGAATTATTTTAGTAGTGAGAAAGAAAGAATCACAATAGTTGTCTAGGAACACTCTTGAAAGTCTCCCTGTGAAACCAACAAATCACAATGTACAACTAAGTCTATTTGAGTTAAGTCAAGACCCAAAATTAGGAACCTTGGGGCTATCTCATCTGATCATATCCAATAGCACTTGAGATTTCCTTGTTCAAGAGAGGATATAATATACTTGGTATATTTTACTCTGTGTTGATAGCATGAAAACCCTCATCAATAGACTAGAAGAGTATAAGTGGATGATCATTCTTTCTTGCTGAGAGTCTTGTGCCATTATTGAGAAAAACAAACAAGACTCGGTATCTTTGTCCATATCAGAGGTAGAATACATTGCAGTTGCTTCTTTTTGTACTCATGTATCATGGATGAAACAAATTTTAATTCTTTGTGATAATGAAAGTGAAATAAAAATGTCAAATAATTTGGTGATGCATTCAAGGAAAAAAAATATTGCAATTAAGTACCACTTTTTGAGAGAGAAGGTTGTAGAGAAAGAGGTGAAGTTGGAGTATGTTGAGACTAAGCAATAAATTGTAGATATTTTCACAAAACCACTACCATAGGAGAGTTTTTAATTTCTTAGGTAGAAGTCAGGAGTGATTTATACCTCCTCTTGAATCAAGAGGAAGTATAGGGTAAGGGGGGTGTTGATTCCCCACTGTAAGAAGACTTGATAGTCTTACAGAATGATGTAGAACATGGTTAGATTAAGATAGAAAATTGAAGTGAATAGATGTGGTAAGGACTCTGGGGGGTCTATTTGTGATAATGGTTTACAAAATTTTTACCTTTTACATTGATGTTAAAGGGGGAGAATGGAACTCAAAATGCTAAAGAGGAAATTTTCTATGTCCTAAAATTTTAGATGTATCAGATGGGGGGAGTTCTTGACCCTAGCATATTACATTTGTGAAGATGTGCTAGCAACATTTTATTTTTTGTCATCAATAATAAAGGAGGATATTGTTGAGCATTTGTTGTTATTGATGTCAAGGAGTGATGTAAAAGGAGTGTCAAGAAGAGGCAACAAGTAGTATTCATTGATGACAAGGTATCTAGAGGAGGTTAAATTACTTTTCATGTCATGTCAAATTTTTTTAGGCTGCATTTTGAGTTGTGGAAACATTGTGGATTGGAAAGTGTTATCTAGAATTGTAGAATATAAATTACCCAAATAGTGAGCTTGTAGCGACAACTTGATTTGATCAAAATTACTTCATATTTGTGAGTTATGATTTGTGGTTTGAAAAGAGAGCATGTAGACATTTTTTGTCATGTCCTAAAGATTTTGGAGTTTATTTTTATAAAAAAGAAAGTTTTAAGTGATAGAAGGGTCACTGTGATTGGTAATCAGGTATGTAACTATTCTAGATTGGTGTGGAAAAGGCTTGTATTGACTCTAGTATGTGGATGAACATTGAAACCAAATACGACTACATTGGGAACCAAATAGTGTGTTCTTTCTTCTAGAGTAGCATGTAGGCTATTGGATATGGCCTATTACACTTTTCATTAAGGATAATTATTGCGGATGATTTGTGAAAGTATTAATTCTAGTCTAGGCCGACATGTGAATATAATTTTTATTGTAATATATATATATATATATATATATATATATAAGGTTCTAGGATATCTATTGTAAAATTTGAAAAGCTATGTAAATTTACATGAATGTAATTATTTGGCATGTGTTGAAGAGCGGTTGGATGCAAGCAATATGAGTTGCATTCCAATCATTATGATGGTTTATTCAAAGATAATTTGGTAGAGTGCTTTGAAATCTTATCACATCAAGTGGAATAAGAGTTTTACGTTGAAGGTCCTCAATTCATATCTTTGATTTTGTTGAGATTTGAGTCATATTTATTGAGTTGACATTCATATCTAGGAAAATAATATCAATGTCTCTTGTATGTTGGTACCTGCAAATGCAATAGGGTATTGGTGTATTTAGTAGGTTAGAGGATACTTCATATTTTAAGTAGATTCATTATTTTGTGAAGTTAGCATATCCAAGGAGCTATTCTTCTTGTGGTTTTTTCCATATTTGGTGTTCATGTATGTTTTAATTTGTTGTTTAAATAATATATCTTAAGAAGTTTTTTGATGTTGCATTGTTATTTTAAATATTATAATTGGAGAATTTATTGATGGTAATTAATGTTTAATTAAGTTGTAAATTGGTATATATATATTGATCCGCTGTGGCATATTGTGTTCTCTTTAGTTTATTGGATTAAAGATTTGGATAAATTTCTAACAATTTTCAATGATTTCCCAACAAGAGATTATGGGATAAGAGAGAATATTGGTTTCCATTTAGGATTTTTTAAAGAGATTAAATGAAGGGTGCAACAATCCTTGTGAATATTTTATGCACGAATGGAAATTAGAATATGGTATTAGACAAGCAAGAAAAGTTTGATATAATCTAAGGAAAGTCCACAATTCTATAAGAAATAAAATGATGAAAACAACCCTAGACTTAGACTCTTATAGGATTTTTTGAACTTATAGCATTAGATAAAGACATGGGTGATGAGAAGGTACAACACTTTAATGCTTTTTATTAGTGGGGGCTCATTTTTAGGCTTCTTATATGGGCTATAAATGATGGATACAGTGATTCTTTATGCACTAAATGGTTGGGACTTAGGAAAGTTTTGGTTGTATCAAATTTAGTCCCAACGATGGCTCTATTTGGGGTGTGTATCTCTTGTAGGAAAAATCAGAATTCAGATCTTCGAGAGTAAAATTAAAAGAGAGGTAACAAAGAGGGGACCAAGACAATTTCAATTTATCATTACCATTAAGGACCATTCAAAAACAAAAACACAAAGAATATATTATATACAAGGTAGAACATCATTACTTATGAGAATTAATTATGTAAACAAAAATTGGAGCATATAAATAAATAAAATAAATTATCTCATTTAATTATTAATTAAATACAATATTTATGACAAAGCATAAGAATATGAAACACAAAAAAGCACACAATTATACCTTCAACAAGCCTCCTTGTTGCACTAGCATGTAGAGATTATGATCAAAATATTGTTGATTTGTGATAGTTTAGTATTCTCTCCTACAACATAACTATGCATAAATAAAAGTATGATATCATGAAAATATCTTAGGATGAAATAGTATCTATAGATTTTTGGGCTAGAGGATGGATGGATAGGATCAAAAGAAAAGATCAAGTGCTCAAATTGTTGGAGACCTTTGTGCGAATGAAAGGAGAATAATTGTTCTCATATGATTGACTAATGGAGACTGGACTAATTTTGAAGGGGAGACCATGGTTGAGGATCCCATAGGAAATTGTGGGCACTCAAGGTAATAAGGGTACTTGGGAGTACCCTTGAGGGATGGGAAATATTTATGACCAATGTGACATAGTACCAAGAACATATCACATGTACAAATGTCCATGTCTTGTGTACAAAGGATCCATTCCTTTGTGCACATGGGAGGCTATGGATGATTTGAGAGAATAAATCAGGTATTTGGAATGTACAAGAGGGATATTAAGGGGTTAATGGATTTTAACACACTCAATATGAAATGGAGTTTAAAAAAAATTAAATAAATAGATTTTCTTAATTAAGTTTGGGGACAAGGATAGGGGATTAAAAGAAATAAATACTTAGATTTATTTATTTAATAAGAATGTTAGAAGAAGGATGATTAAATTACCTTCATGGCTAGAGATGATATCATGTATATTGCAATTTTACTAATTATAATAATAAAGTATTTCTTAATTAACATGAGGTTGAAAATGAGATAATTAGATTAAATAATAGGGATTTATTCAATCAACTATAGAGGAAATGGTTAAATTATTATTATTTTAATCTATAATAGGTAATTTTATTAATATTCATAAAATATTACATCAAACATCGAGCATTTTTTGAGAATATCCTTTTCGACTAGCTTACATCTATCTATCATAGTCATGTTCAGCCAATAAAAAAACACACTCCATCATTTCTATGTTTGGACATTACATTCTGGAAATCTGTAAAAACTATAGGCTAAGAACAAGATTCTTGTTCAGTAAATGAGATCAGTTCCTATTAAGCATCCTTCAATTGCCTACTGATTTATCCATCACATCCTGCATGCAAAAGGAAGACCTTCATACTCTCTGAATCCCCTAATCCTCTTCCGTGAGTCTTCCCCAATCCTTTCACAACTTTCATGCCCCATCATTCAAAATTTGCCTATGTAATCTAGAATCCAGGATCAGTAAAATTTAAAAAATACAAGACTTATAGAATGCTTCTGCAAATTCATTCAGTCACCTCCCGCCCGCTTTGGCTCTGGCCCCTTTTCTTCTTTGAGGTTTTTTTGTGAAGTAACATCATCTCAAAATAGAATAAAAGTAGTTGGATGAGAAGAAAAGATGCTCTTGTTATTCAAGGTAGTGACTTGGAATAATAATAATGGGGAATAATGATAGCACCATTAGATGATTATGGGGTTTCCAAAATGGATGAAAAAATGTAATATAGATGAAATAAAAGAGGTTAATGTATAGGAAATGAAGAGATGGAGGTAGAATTAAGGGAGGATAAAATAATACTACTTTTTTTAAGTGTTATTATTTGATATAGCATGAGATATCTTGTACCAAATGTGTGTATAAATATTGTACCTACAAGAATCTGCAACACAACACTTCAATATGGCATTGGATCAATGGTTAGTAACATCAAAATTAGTTGAAAATCATAATAAACAAAAGGAAATTGACATATTGCTTCCTAGTCATAAAGAGTTTGGTCTATTTGTTAGTGCTCTCAGAATTAAGCATTAGATTAGTGACTAGACACTTATGAGATGGAAGATTCAAATTATTATGCATCTACATGAATGAAAAATGAGATAGAATTGATGAGCTAAGATGAGGAATTGATACTAAATGATACAAGATAGAAGAATTGATGCAAGAATTAGATGAATGATCTAGATATGAAAACTCAATTTGACAACATTTTGGTATGCAAATGATCTATATTGATGAAACTAGCATTATTTCTATGCAAATGAGGAGCTATCTTGATAATATCTTTGATGAGGTTGATTTTATATATTTTCAATTGAATTGGAGGGCTAAGATGCATCCTTGAAGGACTGTTGAGATTGCAAGTTGAGTGAGCCTTGCACTTTTCTTTGATTGGTTAGATTTGAGTCATTTGTCATTTTGTGAGTTGAGTGGATAATGGGACATTTAATTAATATCACTAGCCATGGGATTTTATATTTTGATTTAATTAAATAGATAGGAGTATTAATTAATGCTTGATTATTTGATGAGCATTTAGGGCAATTAATTTGGCTAAACCATTTTTAGGTGATTATATTTTCCCCTCTTTGAATTGATGTGCGAGCATCACATTGATTCAAAGAATATTTGATAATTGGTGTCGACATGAATGTTCATTTGATGCGATGTTGGATAAGAGATCATTGATAAAAGTTGGTATAAAGTATTTGATATGACATTGATCGAGACAATTAACTTGATATGGGTCCTAATGAATTTAATTATATGATGATTTTATGATGACGAGACTATCAAATTTATTATGGTGCGATGAAATTGATATGTCCCTATTGATTCTAATTTGATTTGATTATACAAGATATATGATGATGGTGAAGGTAGATGATTGTGTTTAAATGGAGGGATATAAGGTGTGAAATGGATATCAGCATCTTAAGAGTGAGATGCATATTCAAGGCTCTCATCGTTAGGATTCATCTTTATACCCATAGGCTCAAGAGTAGATTTAATATGAGCAACTTTTATAGGAACCACAGAAGCTTGAGGGGACTTACTATCATGCAAGGCATTTGGAGGAATGATGGTTCCTTGAGGTGGATATGGAGGATTATGAAAAGGATATGATTTGATACTCTAATATTTACAAGGATCTTTGGATAATGTAGGAAGAGTACTTTGTTCTTGATTTTCAATAGGCTTATTGAAAATGGTGGAAGTAATATCTTGATCTTTCTTAGGAGATGGAGGGCTATGTAGATCTTCAGTTGGATTGATATCTTCATGGAAGAACTAAAATTATATGAGAGGATCATCCTCAAACTCTAGGGGTATGGAATCTTTGTCAAATGTGGGAGGGGATTGGATATGATCATGATCTTGATCTTTAATTAGACTTGTTTCTTCACACTTTGGATTATCCTCTTGACATGAAGCTACTTTTAAGGACAAGGTAGAAGTTTGGATATGCATGGGGGATTCTTGAATGGATGATGGAGAATAATTTTGCATAGGCATGATAGGCATTGAAACACATTATATCTAGGGATCTAGAATCCTTGAAGCATGGAATAGATTTGTAGCAAAATGCAGATTAGCTTGGGTTTCTTTTAGAGATAGCCCTTGAGGGTATACATAGTCAACATGAAACATATCCTCATTAGGTCGATTGTTTGATAGAAATGGTGTGTCTAGTTGTGAAGCTTTAGGATATGGATAAATGGTGGAAGAAGTATATTTGATATGTGAACCATTGCTAGACATGAATTCATGATTTTGATCATGCTTGAGATTAGATGAATTATTAGGATTTTCCACTTTGATTATGCCATCACCAATAAGATCTTCGATTGAATGTTTCAACTCTATGCAATCTAAAGTTTTATGTTCATTATGTTGATGATATTAACAATAGATACTCAAAAATTTCAATCCACATGATGTGACTTGAGGCAATGTGATGAGATTATGCTCAAGAATTTATTGCAAAGCTGATTTATAAGATTGTCGCAAAGGAGTGAACTCTCTATCAAATGGACATTTAGAGTCACGTGTTCTCAAAAAAGAGATTTTGGATTCAAGATCATGAGGATATGGATCAAAAATAGGATTGACACGATGTTATGGAATAGCCTCTTAATCAAAGATAGGCTCTCCATAAGTAGGTCTCTCTTTGATTGAATAAATTGAAGATATGTGTGAATCATGATCAAAGAGAAAGGGAAAGATTGATTTTAGTGAAGACATGTTGGATGATGTATCATTTTATTCTTTTAAGTCTTGAATGTGAGATCACAAAGATTGGATCTTCTTTGATAGGACTGCAATAAGTTTATCTTCTTCCTTGTTGCTATGATCATAGTGTCTAGCCCATTTGTTTTTAGCCATCGTAAGATTGTCTTGAATAGAGAATTGGGATGAAGATTCGTTGATATTTATCTCTTGAGATATTTAATTTTTTGTGCAAAGGAGGCCATGAATATGAAATGGAATAAAAATAAAAAATGCAAAATTTTCATATATTTTTTTGTTTTTTCTAGGTTTTAGTAATTTGCATTTTCAGAAGTCTTCATAGTATTTTTGGAAGTTGAGACAGTCATTGGTCTCTAAAATTGGGTTTCCTTTGAAATGCTATTTTATATATTGAAATTTGATTTTTGGAGACTTTTCCAATGGTGAAAACAGTTCGTAATTTTGAGCATCGAGTCAAAAGTTATGACCCCGCCAAGTTGGGGTAAAAAAATTTGATTTTTTTTACATTTTTTATTTTTTTAGGATCTGATTGCAACTAAGAGGAAATGGGTATCCAAATAAAAAGTCAAAATTGATGTCAAATACCCTAAAGTAGCCTCTAGGTCTGATACAAAAATACGGACATGAAAATGTAGTAGGTGTGATACGAAAGAAGGCAGCTTCGTATGAAACTTTATGGGGTCCAATATGAAAATCTATTAAATTGAGATCCTGATTTGTATGAAATAATAAGCTAGATGATACAAAAATATGGGTTTCAAATTCTGGTTCATACGAAAAACTATGGGGTCTGATGCGAAAATCTTCCTGGCTGACTATTTTTCCACTAACGTGAGGAAAATTTGGTTTATTGTGAATATGTCCAGATGAATTTTCCACTTTTTAGGATTGTGAACACACACACCATACAAAATATAGTACGGTCTTGTTTTGAGTCTCAAATGAAACAAACTTTATTCCTAAGAAAGTGGCCTAGCATGAAAATCTTTGCTCGCACTTAGGCACCGCCCAAAGAGCTAATCAGAATATAGCCATTTAAGACCACACAATGGGTCAAAAAATGTCATATTAGCCAACTCCAAATGCTCAATGGAGGTATGATATGGAGAGTGATCTTTGGGATTTATCCTCCTTGCACAAGGGTAATCAAGCTTTCGGGGGTGATTCAGGTGGATTCTATTCTAAGGAGTCTAGTTAGGGAATTTTCTTCAAAGATAGTCCATGACTCATACAAGATACCATGGTCGCACAAGCATGATTGAAACCTATAGCCCCATGAATACCAGGAAAGAACTATCTTTGTCTCCCGATACTTCAATCTCAAAGGGAGGATTTGATTATAGTGGGTTGGAAGAGGGTGGATTTTCCTTGTTCCCACTTGAGTCTTTCCCGTGAGATTTTTCCCTAAACATCAGGCTCGCTAATAGGAAGTCCTGAACATAAAATGAATAGCACCTTGAGGTCTAGATTTCTAATTTTCCCAAAGGTAAAAGAGAATACTCTCTTATTCAAGATATTTCCCCCAAGCACGCCAAACACATGGTTATTTTACCAAGAATAACTTGCAAATGACCAATTGAGCACTTCAAGGTTTCTGATTTTCCTTAAAGAAAAAGAGCATAATCCCCTAATGTCCGACAAATCACATAAAAATTACCTTCCTAATTAGATCTAGGTGTTTAGAAATCAAGTTGATAGAAAACACATGATTATTTTGCTTGAAAATTCATAGGCAAACTACAACCACAAATACATTAGTAGTTTGAATTTGAATGTCTTCCAACAACGTCCTACAACAAAAGCATTAGTAGTTTGTATATTTTCTTTTGTGATAGGATGACTTTGACAAGCGTAAAATCTTGGACAAACGAGCTGCTCCGACATGTTAGGATATAAAATCAACTAATCAGAAGCATAAACAAAGAAGGTTAGCATTAGCAATCTAAAAATTAGTCAAATTAAAACCTCAAAATGCTCTTTTTTTGTGATATGAAAGTACAGTCCTTGAAAAACACAAATTTTTGTACGAAACTATTTTCTAGACCATACGAAACAATAAAATGCACAAGTATTTTGTACAAAGTGATTTACTGTGCCATACAAAAACATAATCTCATGTGAAATAAGACACATGCCCATACAATTAAGATAGTTATCCATAATGTCGTATGAAATGATTTAGTAGTACATGTGAAACACAGTGAACTAGAGGCCAGTCAAGCACAAAATTTGATGAATTTTAAGGCCAAATCTGGTATCCGACCCCACAGTGGGCACTAAAAATGTGTGTAAATATTAATTAATAAATTACGGGTGAGTGTTGTTGACATAGGAACAATATATCATAAAATAACACAATTATTGGAGGTCGAAGGATACTATTATGATCACAGTATGATATATTCCCAACTATATTAAATATAAGCGCTTGTAGTGTGCTTGAACCTAACATATATATTAGTTAAAATGCTAATATCTCTTAATTATGATTAAGGATTATATCCCTAAATAGTTAAGCCTATAATTAAGGATGAGAACTCTCTCCCATATTATCATATCATCTAATAATTATAATATGACTATAGGAGGTGAAACCCTCGAAGTAGTTTGCTATATTTATTATTTTTACAAATATTTCCAATAAATTTTATAACAAGTGCTATCAAAGCTACGATTTGCACCAATGTTTTATTCCATCTTAAATTCTAAATCAATGCAAATTTAGACTAGTTTTTTGGGTTTTGAGGTGATTACTAGATAAGTACTCAGAAAAAAATTAGAATTTAAAGGTAGATTTTAAAAAAGTCATTGATATATATATATATATATATGGTCTATAACAGGTGTTTTTGTATATATTGAAATGATAAAAGTATTACATTTGGGCACTCTAAAACCAGAGAGTGACATAAGCATATAATATGTAGGTTACAAAATGCCTTTTTTCTGGCCCTAGCCATGAAGGCTCCACCCTTAACTGAGAATATATGCAGTCATAAGAAAAAAACTACCTAAATATAAGCTTCAACAACTATACACAGAGGCAACAAAAACATAGGCTGAGCCACTCCATATATCAAAACTAGAGTTTACAATGTGCTAAGGAGTTGTAGTCGGGCCTTCGAGGCATAGCCACTCCATTATAGTGAACTGGAGTTTACATCACATAGATAATTTACGGGCACATTTGGTAAAATTGGCCATAACATGGTAAAAAAGAAAAGAAAAGTAGTAACCAATTAGAGAAGGTTTCCATGATCACCCACATTCCTTCCAAAAGCATCAGCATTCCTTCTCCCTTGCTGTAGACCTCTCCTAGATCTCGGGACCTCCATGAAAACTACTCAAATTCTGTCTTCTTCTTGGGCTTAGGCATCATCTACCAAGGTTTTGAGTTGCCTCCATTTGTCCTGCGCATCCCGCTGGTAAGCTACCTCATCCACTTTTCCCCACCACCATAGAAAAGGGAATCTGCCATATAGCAGTCTGTCATTTAGGTCTGCAAAGCATTCACTATAATCAAAACCCACACCGGGGATTTCCCACTCTGAAATGGAGTCCAAATCCAATAGTAATTCCTTGTCAAAAAGGAATTCAACAACCCTTTTCACCTCCATTTCCGCTTCTCCAAGTTGGAGGGCCCAAGCGATGATCAGTGAAATTATGTCCACATTAGAGCACCTTTTGGCATGGTGCTATTGAAACTGGGTTCCTAATAAATCTAAAACTACCTCTACTATCCCATCATCCTTCACATTAGGCAAACCCAGTATTCTAGCCTTACTTGTAGGCCCCTCAAAAGATTTCTATTGTTTACGGGTCTGCACTACTACCATAGCGTCCATTGTTTTAAACTACACCAAAGAGCTCTACCTCTTTTCAAATAATCACTGCACTATGTAGGATCCTTTAAATCTTCAAAATTGCTAGTGTAAGGTTGAAGTTACCCTTACAACATTCCTTGCACAATTCCATAGAGCCATTAATAAAAAATGAATGAATTTATGATCATTTATAGAGAATGTCGTTATGCAAATTCAATCTGTAGCCTCCAGACATGATTTTCCTCTTTCCTCACACATAGCTAATGCCATCCAACATATTTCCTTGCACATGAATTCCAAGTTGCCACCAAAGCTCAATAATCATCCATCTTTGTCAGAAGTTTAGTAATCATCACACATCGGCACCATCAAATATAACATTAATGACCCTGACCATTAGCAAAGTTCATGAGCTTCAATGATCAGGTTGTCTTTTCATTACAATTGCAATATCAATTGAGGATGTTTTGCATTGCTTATCCTACATAATAGTTAGAGAATAATAAAATCATTAGTGAATAATTCAAAGCACGCTAAATTTATATGCTTTAGGGATGTGGCCCATTTTGAGACTATATCGGCCTACATATTCCCTTCTCTAAACACATGACTTAATTGAAAGTGTGGGAGAGTTTGAATGATATTAGAGATCTCCTGCAATATATTTTGGATGTGCCAAGCCTTCATTTCACCATTTTTAATGGCATTAACAATCACTTGCGAATCGCCTTCCAAATGAACACATTGCAAATTCAGCTTCTTTTCCATCTGAAGAGCTAGTAAAGCAGCAGAAGCCTCTGCAACATTATTGGTCCCATATTTTAATCTTTGTGCCACTAAGGCCACAATATCCCCATTCTAGTCCTTGATTACTACCCCTATGCTCGAGGGCCCTGGGCTTCCCATAGAGGCCCCATCAAAGTTTATTTTATACCAGCCTTGATCTGGCTTTGTCCATCTTACTTCCTTTCTGGCATTTTTGATTTTGGAACTGTCTTTGATCCCTCCATTCCTAAACTTTAAGCTTGGCCAATTACAATGAAGCTTCCTATCATCCATAGTATAAATATAACTACTATTGGAAGAGATAAGGGAAGCCTTCATTGTTTCCTCTATTGAGCTTAGTATGTTTGATTTTATTCTTTGAATTGATCTTTCCTTATCTTGGAATATCCTTCGGTTTCTTTCTTTCCAAAGCTCCCATATAACTATGGATGGGTTGATTTTTAATAACCCTAATAATGCTGTGTTTTTATGTGGAATCAGCCATCCCTAGAAAACCTCTTTCACCCCAAATTGCATAGGGCCAATTAAGTTGAGCTTTTCCTGTATCATGCTCCAACATTCCCTTGCCACTGGACATTGGATAAGTAGATGATCCACATCCTCTGATGCCAATTTTCACATGACACACCTAGTAGGTCCCTGTGATCCAAATCTTTTGTGTCTTTCAGCTGTCAATATTCTTTTGTGAACTGCTAACCATGTGAAGGCACCTGCCTTTGGCAGACATTGCTTGTCCCAAAAAAGTTGTGTAAGCCAAGAAGGGATATCTTCCTCCTCATCTTGTGTGGAGTATCCTAGTTTTACTGAGTATTCCCCACTTGTTTCCTTACACCATATTAATCTATCTTCCTAAGCTGTTCTGATAAAACCTCTTTGTTGAAAGATCTCTTTCATAAGATTGTGTTGAAGTTCATTCAGATTTAGAGTATCTAAGGCTTTCCATTGC
This sequence comes from Thuja plicata, assembly GCA_018584345.1. NCBI lineage: Eukaryota > Viridiplantae > Streptophyta > Pinopsida > Cupressales > Cupressaceae > Thuja > Thuja plicata. Next base: position 1,014,751 of record MU223385.1, read on the forward strand.
CAACAGTAACTAGTTGGGGAAGGTTTATATTCTAAGTAATCTGCCACTGTGTGTCCCCATCTTGCAGTGCATATTTCATATAATTTAGCACATCTCCCCTCATTTTTAAAAATTGGGTGAATATTCCAAGAGTCTTCCCAAAAAAGTGCCTTTGTTCCTTTTCCAACAAGCCAAGAAGCATGTCTTTTGATCACACCTCTGCAGTCTAACAGGAAATTCCAGATTGCTGATCCTTTGGGGGGGGTTAATAGTGGTCAAGATTCTTTCCTCAGTGTTAGAGTCCAGATATTTAGATTTGAGAATTTTCACCCATAGACTATGTGGTTGGCTGCACATCTACCAAACTAGTTTGGCTCCTAGAGAAACATTCATTTTCCTCCAATCCTTAAGGCCAGCTCCACCTTTGGTTTTTTTCTTACATATTTTTTCCCATGCAAGTAAGGGCAATTTCTCACCTTCCTCAGCTCCATTCCAAAAGAACTTTCTCATTTTTTTTAGAGATAACCTCCAGCACCTTATGTGGGATTTTAAAGCAGCTCATGGAGTAAATGAGGATTGCAGAGATAATTGATTGTGAAAGTAGAATACGTCCAGCTGAGGTGAGCCACCTTCTCTTCCACCCCTCCATCCATTTGAAACATGAGTCCATGTTAGGAAATATAAAAGAAATATGAAAATAAGCAATACCAAGAAAGAATCTAAGATGATTTAATGCATGAAAAGATATTACCATAAGATAGGAGAGAGAAAGCTTCAAGATCCAACACCATGAGACAAGATATTTGAAGGGGAAAGCAAAGAAAACCCCTTGTGACATTATGAATGAGGCATGAAA
>MU223385.1:1022331-1061057 GCA_018584345.1 Thuja plicata
CAAGTGTGAGATTCCTCTTAAGGAGGAATGAACTAATTTCCAAATTACAATAAATATTTGTCCTCACATATTCCACTAGAGGACGAAATAGAATGTAGTGGAAAGAAGACAAAAAAGGAAGTATATTAGGATACCTTGGCTTATATCCTAATATATTACAACAAAGATTAATAGTCTAACCTTGGTTTATAAATACACCAAGGAAAGATTACAAATTCTAACAGTCCAAAAGGTTATTCCAGAGCTAAGGCTTAGAAGTGCCTTCAAATAAAGGCACCCCTAGATATTTACTTGGGAGTGCTCCAGTTTTGATTTGCAGAATCTCCCCAATTTGCTTTTGAGTGTTTCTATCTATGTTAAAAAAAAATATTTCAGATTTGTTCCAATTCACACTTTGCCCAGTGGCACTGCTGTAGCTATATAGAGTATGTTTAATCACATGTGCCTCTACCATTGTAGCCATGCCCATAAGAAAATTATCATCCACAAATTGCAGATGTGTAGAGGGGTTCACACCTTCTGCAATTTTAATTCCTTTCCAACTTCCATCAAGCCTTTTTTTGGTGATAAGCCTTCCCAAAACTTCAGCCATGATTATAAAAAGAAAGGGGGCAATGGGGTCCCCCTGCTTAATGCCTTTTGAAGATTCAAAAAACCCCTGTGGACTACCATTTATTAGTATGGAGAACCTTGGAGTGTTAAGGCAGCTGGCAATCCATTTAACCCATGCTTCTGCAAACCCAAACCTTCTGAGAACATTTAAGAGGAACCATCGATTGACATTATCATAAGCCTTTTTTATATCAAGTTTAATCATCATTCGATTGAATTTTGCGGCCTTGATTGTGTGGACTGCTTCATGTGCTATTATAATGCCTTCAAAAATATATCAATTTGGAGCAAATCCACTTTGTTCTTCAGAAATAATGTCACCAATGATTGATTTTAGTCTGTTTGCAGCAACTTTCACTATGATTTTATAGATAGTATTGCATAAGGCTATAGGCCTATAATCATATAAGCATTTAGAATCTGATTTCTTTGGGATCAAGGCAATAAATGCATTATTAAAATCTTTTAGCACAAAACCTTCAACTCTTGATTCCTCCACCACTTTGGCTAAATCTTCTCCTATAATATGCCAAGTTTTTTGAAAGAAAAGGGTCAAGAAACCATCAGAACCTGGGGCTTTGTCCCCCCTAATCCAAACAAGGAAGCTTTGACTTTTGACATAATTATTGGCTTCATTAACAAGTCATTCTGGGCATTTGTGATCCTATTTGGGATGAGATCAAGTAGCTTATCTGCTTCCTGTCCCACCTGGTGATGTTGGGTAAAGATATTTTGGTAAAAGCTGACCACTTCCATGTTGATTGCCTGTTTATCATTAATTATCTCCCCATTCTCCCTTTCAATAGCAAATATCTTGTTTTGAGCTCTTATGGCTTTGACAGACTTATGAAAGTACTTTGTATTTCTATCCCCTTCCCTCAACCAGGTTTCCTGAGATTTTTGTTTCCAGTAGATCTCCTCTCAGGATAGGACTTATTTATATTGTTTTAGAAGGGCTTTCTCTTCCATGAACAAAGCCTCATCCATCCCTAAACCAAAAAAAATTTCATTCAGAAGTTGAAGGCAATTCTCCAAGTTATATTTTTCTTCAAATATGTTTTTGAATGTAGCTCTATTCCATAGTTTTAACTGTTCTTTAATATATTGCAACTTTTTGAAAAAGATAAAGGACAGGTTTCCATCAAAAGTTGGGGAATTCAGCCACCAGTTCTCTATATTAAGATAGAAATCATCTACTCGTAGCCACATAGCCTCAAATTTGAAAGGTGATCTTTCAGGGGCAGAGTCCTCTTGAATGCTACACATGATTGGGTAATGGTTTGAACTTGTGATAGGGAGAATATTTTTTGAGCACAACCAGTCATAATCTTCCCAATTTCCAGCTAAGAAGAATCTATCCAATTTCTCAGAAATGTTGAGGAAGCCTTTCCTTGTGTTCGTCCAAGTGAAATCACATGTGCTGAAATCTAGTTCCTCCAACCCATTTTCTAAGACAAAATTAGAAAAGGTCAATTGGCTCCTTCCTTGCCATCCTTTCCCCCCTTTTTTGTCACTTGGCCTTAAAATTGCATTAAAATCTCCTCCTAAGAGGAAGAGGAAATTAGGTCTATCACTTAGGAAGTTGGAGAGTAACTTCCATAATGCATCTTTTTCACTGGGGCTGTTAGGGCCATATATATTGAAAATATAAAATCTAGAGAGTAGTTGTTTTGAAGTTACCTCAATCCATTGCCAGTTAGAAGCTTGAATAATCAGAACTACCTCCACAGCACTCTCATCCAACAAAATGTTGAGACCTCTCGATGCTCCACTAGCTTCTGAAAAGACACCTTGCCATCTAACAAATTTCTTTGAGAAGAAGTTAATATCATCACCTTTAAGTTTTGTTTCTTGGAGAAGAACTATATCTGCCCTCGCTTGCTCCAGGCCTCGCTTGAGCAGGAGAGTCTTTTCAGAGGCATTGTGTCCTCTGATGTTCCATGAGAGGATTCTCATTATAGTCAGGATAAGGCATAGCCTTTCCCTTATCTCAAAATTTTTGTTTGGTCTTCTGCACACCCTGCTTACGCCAACTTTTCCTTTGTTGATCTTCGCCCTCTTCTCCTTTTCTCACCCAACTTTGGTTTTTTCAAATTTGATTCTGACCGATGTAAGCCCCTTTGATCCAACACATTTAATGTGTCTTCTATCCCCAGATAGTCCTCACCACCCTCTTCACTACAAGTACTTATATTAGGGGAGTGTTCCAATAGGTTGTCACCACTATCTCGTGCTTCTTGGAAAGAAGATTCTAGATTTCTTATAGGAGAAATTTTACCTTCCTGACAGTCATCTATTAGTTCACTCCAGTGTGTACCCTTATCAGACTTTTCATGTGCATGTTGGATTAAATTCAAAGCTTCCATAATTGGGTGGAAGTTGTTGCTTCTGCCTCTCAGAGTTTTCATCTGGATCGAAGCAAAGGAGTTGGAGGCAGTGAGGGGAGTTGAAGGAAATCTACCCATCTAAGGACACTTGTTGGCTTCTATTCTTGAGGATGAGAGTGATGGCTCTACATGGCAATGCATCTTAGAGCTAAAAGGTTCCTCTCCCCTATAGTTGTTAGCTTCTATAGTATGGTTAGCAGGAGATATATTATTGGTGACATGTGTGTCTGGAGACATTTGGATATCAACAAATGACCCATAAACTGGCCTTCATTATCAGAATCCCTAAATTTTGAGATGTATTGGAAGACACCCTCTACTATATCTGGATTGAAGTTAGTCTTCTAGTCACATATATAAATCCCCATTCCATCCAGTGTGAATAATCTACTATTCAAGATCCATTCTTTATCCATTCTCGTTGGGCATATAACCAAAATGAACTAATTAGTGAGGATCTTGAGCTCAAAATGTCCTCCCCAACTAGATTCTATCTATTTTTGAATTTTGGTTAAGGATGGCCAGGGTCCTACCCATTTCATAAAAAGAGCTTTCTCTTTTAGCAAGTTCACCGAGTCCAACCAATGTGTATTAATAATTAGAATATAGGAAGCTCTTATTATATCTACCTATTTTTTTTTTTGCTCTGTTGGTGTTGCTGGAGTAATAGGCTTGTTTGAACCTTTCAGATGCCAGAACATCGTTTCAATCTGTTGAAACCAGAAGTTGTTGGGTATTCTTAGATGATCCCTTTTGTTCCTAAATGGGGGAATACCATTATCCCTGCTCCTTCCATTCCTCCCATGATTAGGAATGCACGTGTGGTCTTGCCTAGGAGGGATCCATCTAGCTCTTGGGTGTTGTTGATGGAATCCAGAGGTAGCCTGAGGTTTAGGGTTTATAAATGGGCCCCCAAAACCCTCTCTCTGAGAACCAAAAAGCTAGATATTTTTCTTAGGCGCCCATTGTTGTTTTCCATGAAACTAGAAGCCTGTGTGTCTGCTGTGCTACCATCCATCTTTCGATCGGAAGTTAAGCCTTCTTCTGTCAAAACCTCCATTGAATATTCATTGATATTTTATTATTCTCCACAAATTTTCTTTATAGGAAACAATTTTTAGAATTCTTATCAAAAATTAGATAGGGTTTTTCTTTTTTATTTATTTTTGTACATAAAATAATTCCTATAATTTAGTGGTCAAAGTTTAGTCAGCATTCTTCTTTAAATTTTCTTAACAGGTTGCATCTTTTGGAATTTTTGAAAGGGAAGGGAATTTTATGACTGTAATATGATATATTCCTAAGTATAATAAGGATAAGCAGTTGTGGAATCCTTCACCCTAACATTATATTAGTCAATACACTAATAACTCATAATTAGGATGAAGGGGTATGTCCCTACATAGTTCAACATATAAATAAGAATGTGAAATCTCTGCTATATTACTATATCATCTAGTGTTCAATTCATATAATATAAAATGAATTATTGTAGGTCATCCTCTTAAAGTGGTATGTTATTCTAATTATTAAAAATTTCCAATAAATATTATAACAAATATATATTGATTATGATGATTGGATTAGGATCAATGCTTGTAGAAAGGATGGGTCGAATAAGACCATGGTTGCAACTATATGAGTTTCTTAAATTTATTAGCTAGATTGTATGGATTAAGTAGTATCTTGTAAATTTGGATTTCTATGAGTGAATAACTTCTAGGAGAATTTGGATTGATGAGGGCTCACAATGTATTGTATGAAGGTCTCCCATATATAGATACTAATAATAATAAAAGATCCATATCTAGGGATAATGTCTAGTGGGATGATATGAGATGAAATGGTGGGAAATAGTGGATGGGGATAGCTGAAAGATTTGGACGGGATAGATGAAGCGGTTTGGAGGTTATCTCAGAGTACTAGGTCATGTAGGAGTACCATGTCCCTCTCTAGATATGCAATATATAATGAGGCACTAAGATTATAAGGATGATTTGTCATTGGATAATATGATAGAGGAAAGTAGGTTTTTGAATGGGTGATTTGGAGGAAGTGTGAGTATACATAGTATGAAAAGTAGGGGTAGGAAATATGGAAGGAGTAGTGGGGATGATAGATTACAATCAAAGGAGTTGGAATAATAGGAAGGATAAGGAGCATATTAGATACAATGCATGGGAATGGCTAAAATAATTAATATACAGTGTAAAAATTTATGGAATTGTTATCCAATTTTTCATGACTATTCAAATTTGGACAGGTGGGGTTAAATGAGGCTCCCACAAGGGTAGAGCCTAGCTTGTGCCAAAGATTTGGTAATTTTTTTGGTCCTTGTTGTGTATTAGATATCTTTTTCAGTCTTACTGTTTGCCTCTTTCCATGTAATTATGTCTGGAGTGTCTAGATTTGATTAAGTTTTAGGGTTTCCTATTTGGCCCTATGTATCTGCCATGACCACTATGAAAGTATGGAGAAATTTCATTTCTTTATGACCTTTCCTCTTTTCTCTACGTCCTTTATGTCTCTGCTCTGATAAACCCTTAAAATTTGGAAGGGATGACTATTATAATTTGAAATAAAGTGACCGTTGTAATGAAAACCCTAGCTATCTTATGTTTTGTCATTACCTTTTTCAGTCACCTAAAATGCTGAGTTTTCTATGTGCCTTTTATCCCATTGGTTAGTCACGGTGTCACTTCATGTTCTGTGTTTACTCTTTTACTTTACGCGATTAAGCGACTAATACCTCAGTCGGGTTATCGCTTGTTTAAACCTTGAGTTGGCAAGTCTTCATGAGACCCTGTGACCCTTTATGCTTCCTAAACCATGGTCAAACTTTATTCTATGATAGGTTAGTGTTTTCCCTTTGGTCGCCAAGTCTCGATATAAATTAGGGTTTACCTGGAATATCATGAGATTAAGGGAGGGCTGTCAGATGAAAGAATGAAGAGATCAACGATGGTCGGGTGATCACCTAATCTCAGTCAAAAGGTCAAACATGTCTCCCAATTATGTGACTAAAGGGATAGTCATATAGTATCTTGATTCAAAGTAAAGGCTGTCTGATGTGGCAATACAATTGGTGCATTGTCAGAGTTGATCAAGCAAACAGAAGCCAGTGTAAGGTTGAAAAGTGGTAGCATAGACCCGAGCCTTCATGGTCAGTCGGGGGATCGCCAGTCAAGGTGCGAATATGCCAAATGTTCATGCGATAAGGAGATTGCCTTAATTTCTAGGTCTCAAAGACAAATGGTATATTCCATAATGATTAGGAGATCTAGCGACCGCCATTCGATCAAAGCCAAGATCTATGACAGTCACGGGGTTGCTAGATCTAAGCTGCGGTTAATGAAAACTTAGGAGACTTGGTGACTTAAAAGTCAAAGATAACTGCAGTCGGCTGGCGATTAAGGGTAGGGACACATCATGGGCTAAGCAGGTCAAAGACAAAGAAAAAGTGATATGATGATTCTCATTTAAAAGGAAACAAGGTCTTAACCTCGACCGCCCGATAAAAGAAAAGGATGGCACCACATGACCATTTTTATATTTTAAATTCAAAATATCTTTGTAGATCAGATTTGAATAGTAATGGCAGCTAACTGGCAGAAGTTAGATGGGTAAGAGGCAACCTTTCAGGAGGAGTAAGGGTTAAGTCATCTTTTTTGAAGGGGCAATCTGATTTCTGGAAATATTCTCTATGAATAGTAAAGACCAAATTGACCCAAATAGGGCTTCCTAATCAGATCCTGGTCTTCTTTCATATCAGATTCACCGCCCTTTCTCAGATATTTTCATTATAACAAAGCTGCTTTTCAAAGATGTATCTGATCTTTGATAGATAATCTCAGAGTTTCTTTTGACAGATGGGACAGTTAGGGTTTTGGTTGTTCAAAGTAAACATATTGTAATGTAACCCTAATCATTTTTGGACTCCTTCCTGCATGCATTTGAGGAGTATATATATCAGTTTTGGGAGCTTTTAAAGCTCAGAGTTTTCCTTAGAAGTTATCCGTGGCATTTTTTCTGCCCTCTGAATTTTATGGTCTGTAATCTTTCATTGATATTCAGCTATTACAAAGGCTTTTTGTGACATTTTCTCTATCCCTGGGCTTTCTTGTCTGAATTTCTCGTACTGAATTACAATATATTGAATGATTTTTTAGAGAAATATTAGAGTTCCTGAGTCCTCTTTCTTTCTGCAATATTGTGTACTATTGTGGATGATCTGATTTAGATGAGTTTATGGATATTCTTCAGTCCCCTGTCATTTTGTCTCATTCATGTGTCTGATTGCAGAAGTGTGTGTTTGTTTGCAGGTCATAGCCCATGTCTACTTACAGTGAATATGCTATTGTTTGTGAAATTACTTCTTTCCTTGAATAGCCTCTGTTTATCTTAGACCTCTTTATGAAATACTTATGCAAGCCTATCTAGAAAGTTGTGTTCTATTAGATCCAAGGTTTCATGCTGAGATTAGTTAATGTGTTATGATTCAATTTACCTTCGGTGTATCACCTATTAGGATAATTTTCTTTTAGTCATTTCCCTTTCATGCATTCCTTTTATCCATTTTCCCTCAAGAATTTACTTTTATGTTAGGAAGCAAAATTGGGTGATTATCCAAGAGGAACTAGCCTAGAACCTAGAGGTCTCATATTAGTTAGCAAAGGTCCCACAACCTAGAGATGATTCCCATGTTACACTAGATTACCAAGACTATGAGAGCTTGGGTAAGGGTGCAAATCTAGGTGTTCAATAGGAAAATGTTAAGACAATATGGTGGTCTTGTGCGGATAGTTTAATGGCCAAAGGTAGAAAGAGATATATGGATGGAGGATATAAAAGGGGGATGTGGTGGGATGGACTAAAAAGAAAGTAAATATTATATGATCTAATGGATAATTAAAAATTCTCCCCTATCCTTATCAAAAATATCAAGGAGGTGGAGAGATGAGAAAGGATGAGAGATAATGAGTAGGTGTGGATAGGTAAGCGAAGATAAATGAGGGATGGGTAGGATGGGGAGGAATGAAATTTTTCCCATGTGTAGGGCACAAATAATTGAGGGATTGCACAAGGAACTTATTTTCTAGGTATTGCAATAATCCTAAAGTTATATCTCAAAATTTTATCCTATTTCTAAAAATTCACTCATTTATTAAGTTATTTGATGTTCATTTAACTATATACTTGGTTATCTCATATTCATATAGAATATGCATCCATCCAAATGAGATAGGATTCCTTCCATATGGGATATGGATTCATTCATATGAGACAAAAATATATTCATCAAATAGGATATGTATAATGCTTTGGCTAAAAAAATAGACTCAAGTGCAACTCATCATCTTGTGTCTTTCCTAAATAACTAAACTTCTCTAATGGATGTGCACCAAAGTTATTTTCATTAAAGGATATATAAATAAAATCTTGAGTCTTACCTTGAAACTTCACCTAAAGCCTCAAGGAGTTAAGAAAATCCATACTGGATTAATTTGATTACACGGTGAAAATATGTTATAATTAGATTTAATTTTTTTTTTTAATGTCTTTCTCTATACACCTAAAAAATTTCAAAACAAACGTCAATAAAATACAAGCCATTTTGGATTAATTAAAATCAATAAATCAAATAGATTGGTAATTGAATTAATCATTTAATTACATGGTTCTCAATTGATTCAATTCAATTAAATAAATTAATCATGGCTAAAGTATTTAATTATTTTGGATTAATTAAATCCTAATATACCTCACCTACCACTACATGACGAAAAAACAATGAACCAATGGGAAAAGAGGAAAGAAAGCACATGGATCACCAAAATACTTTGCTATCTTGACCATTCAATCTTTAGGGAGAATCTTGTCCACTAAAAGGGGACACATCACTAACTCTTAACCTCAACCATACCTTGAATAGGGTTACCTAAAATTACCCCCTACACCTTGGGAAATCCAATAAATGGGATGCACAAATAGATTAATGATCATCCACCTTCATGTAGAGAAAGTTCATAAAGCTCAATTGTGCCTCCATCATCATCAAAGAAAAGGAATAATGTTGGTTTACATCTTGTTTACTCATTTAAGCATTGTTGTAATAGTTAATTGCATCTTAATCTAGTTGTTTTCATCATTTAGGATCAAAATTTACATCAATTTTGCATCATACATCATAGCTTCATATTCTCATTTTATAGGTTATCATTTGAGGATCTTAATGCAACTGAGAGAGTACCTTAAATCCTTATAATTAGAGATCCATATAACATTTTTGATTACTTTTAATTTTGAATTGCTTAACTAGTTAGATCATTGATTTGAGTTGAAAGCATACCAAATTAAGGTTTTATTTAAGGTTTGTGACACACACACACACACACACACACACACAAATGGATCCCACCATGGGGCCCACTACCCTACACTCTAACATCACTTTTTAAGTGTTTATGAAGAAATGAACATGCAAATTCACATTTGAGAATAAGAAGTTCACATTTGAGCAGAAGAAGTTCGTATTTGTCATCTAAAAGTTTGCATCTGGTATCTAAAATATCTCATATGGTATCTGAAACATCTCATCCGATATCTGAAACATCTCATTTGGTCTAAAAAAATTCTCATTTGGTCTATAAAACTTCACATTTGGTATATAAAAGTTTGCATTTGGTCCTTTTTCCACCTCATATGGTCGTTATTCCATCTCATATGGTCCTTATTACATCTCATTTGGTTTATAATATGAACATTTAAAATTGTTACATAAGTTATAGATTAATTGATGTTTTTGAGGACATGCAAATAGCTAAAAGGATCAAATTGAAGGAAATAATTCACAATAAGACAAGTTTCCTATATTTTAACATCGCTTCTTCAAGTGTTTTTGTAGAATTGACATCACAAGATCCTTGAAAAATTATAAAAGTGTGCATCCGGAATGAATAAATTTACATTCAATTTGAAGAAGTGGCCTAGGGTCAAAAGAGCCTCATATTCAAACTCTATTATATCTCAATTTGAAATTTGTGTTATCTCATACAATTCCTATTCCATCTCATTCAGTCATTGTTCTATCTCATTCGGTCATTGTTCTGGATCATTGGGTCTTTTTTCCATCTCATTTGGTCTATGTTCCATCTCCTACAGTCTTTGTTCCATTTCATTTGGTCTCTGTTCCATCTCATACGGTCTATGTTCCATCTCATTTGGTCTTTGTTCCATCTCATATGGTCTTTGTTTTGTAGCATTTGGTTTATGATAGGGAACAATAGAATTTGTTATTAAACTTAATAATTTGAAGTCTAATTGATGTTTTTATGACTTGCAGATGACTAAGGGGATGAAATCAAGGAAAATTTGGAAAGCTACATTCAAATTAGCTAACTATTTCCAAGAAAATGAGGCAGAGATTAAACAAGTGGGATAAAAGGATATATTGGGAAAATGTGGATGAAAATATTGGTGAGGAAGGTAAATAATATTTTATATATCCAATGATTATCAACTTATATCAATCTTTCTATCAAATACCTATGATCAATTTGGACACTTAATCTTTCTAAGCATTTCTATATAGTTCTCCATTGTTTCAAATTTCTTCACTTTTCTCGTTTGATGTTGGAATAATGTTCATGAGAATATTCAATGCTAAGGATTTGGAACAACCACCAAGGTAATGTATCTAAAAGTGAAAATTTCTCAAAAATGTGCATAACATTGTGAAAGGTACACAGTCTAAAATCTAAATCTTTTCATATGCCTTTCATTCACTTTTGGAAAACTACTTTCAAACACATAACTTAATTAGGAGACCTCATTGAATTCTATTAAATAGAAAAGGTCTAAGAAATATATTGAGTGTTTTTGGTTCTTGGATAATCAAGATAATAGGGACATGTTTTCACCTTTCTTAAGGTGATCAAAATAACTGATTTATCTTTACCTCAATTTTCTTTTAAATAGGGCATTTTCTTTGAACCATAGTGGGCTTGCCTCCCAAAATTTTCCTTCAATGAGGACAGTGAGAGGGATGACTTAAAGTGAGATACAATCATTTTTTCATGATAATCCAACCCAATATAAAATAAAAAGCATTCATCCTTAATGGGGTGACTGGCAAAAGGTTTTTTGAACAATAGATCTCCTCTAGTAATCTTTTTGGATTGTGCAAAACATTGTCTTTATGATGGCATGAGACTCCACAAAGGGAGGTAAAACTTAAAAACTTCTTTGAATGGAATCCTAAATACATCCAAGTTAATTAGCTAGCTTACCTCATTATCCATGGAAAACAAAAAAATGTCCTTAGGTAGCTTGTTTGAATTGATTTATTTATACAAAACTTGTGAAAATGTTACAAGAACATAGACTTGATGTTATATATGTTTTCTTTTGCAAATATGAGTGATTGAGTGAGTTTGTTTGTTATCTTTTGATATCTTTTTGAATTAAAGTTATTCTCACTATAAACAGGTTTTTAAGAAAATCTGCCATTGTTATAGCTTCAAATTAGTTGACCATTTACATTATTCCAATTAAATCACATCAAATATCAAGTGTCGTCAAAACATCCCAATTCGTGATATTTGAAAAGTTCATCATCAAGGACTAAAGGTCCTTTTATTAGAACCAAAAAAATCAAAATCTATCATAAGTCTTCATCATAGAGATATATCTTTCTCTATTAGGCCTCATCTTAGGAAACACTTCTCTTTTGATCAAAATATCATTAGAATATTTCTATATCACTAGTTTTTAGTAAACTCAACCAATATTTTTGAAAAGAACCTTAACCATTGAGAAAACCTTAACTCAAGAAGTAACCCAAGAGTTACTTTCATGTCGTCAACAAGGACAAGATCTTATCATTTCAAAATAGACAATAACAAAGTCACATTGGAAGGAGTAACATTAAAAGAATAAATACCACCTCAACACAAGAATCACCCTGAATCACTCGCGAATCAAACACATCGAGTGAATAAAAACTCACAAATTGATCAAGTTCAAGGAAATAAATCCAACATGGAGAACATTTGGGCTAACATTAATGACATTCAAGACAATGATACTGACAATAGTAACACCACGAACATGAATAAATAACTGAAGAAAAGGTGAGAGAAGCACAACAAAACCCTACATTTTTTAAAATGACGGAGAAGGTCTAATAAAAAGATAAAGATAGATACTTCATGACCTTAGCTAAACTAGGGATTAAGCTTCCAAATGATTATGATGTATCAAACTCAAACAAGATGAGAATTAATTTAACCCTCTAGGGGTCCTAACCAAACACATTCAATAACTTCAAACCCAATTGGATAATCTTTAAAAGGCATTTTCTCCTAAGAAATACACAATAGAAGCTATTTTTTCTTTTTATTTTTAAAAGATCTTGGTCATGATACCTTTCCCACCTAATGTGGTATTCCTGAAATATGAAAAATATATGGGAACAAATGACCCTCCCTCAAGACCACATTAGGTAATTTTGCACTTTAATCATGAAATTCATCCATGAACCAACATACCTAATGAGGTTATTTACAAGGAGTTTAGGTGGACAAACAATGGAGTGGTTTTACAAATTACCACCCAGAATTCAAACTTTTGAAGAGTTGATCTAAAAAAATTTCAACCAATACTCTTATAATATTGAACATAAGGTAACCTTGTTGGATTTATGCAATACAAAACAAAGGAATGGGGAATCATTTTTTAATTTCCTACAACGTTCGAGAATAATTTTTGCAAAATACCCAAGTAGTGTACTACAAAAAGAGAAGATGGACATCTTCATCAATAATTTAAATATTGAAATGACTTTCTGGCTACAACTCCAATGTCCCCCAACCTTTGATAAAATGATTGAAAAAAAATCAAAATAGAAGATGCTTTAGTGAGGAAATGTGAACTAAAGCTATACAAATATAACAAGGTTTTTTCAAATAAAAACAACACCTATAACAACAATTCATCAACTAACAAGCATGAAATCACAACACATTTGTGGCTGTGAGCCCCAGTAACTAGGAGGTTCAATGTTCAAACCACGGGAAGTGAAATCAAGCGAGACAATCTATGCTAGGCACATGAGTCTAAAGGAATTGGTTGTCAGCATAATTTAGGGTTTGAATTTCACAAGAAGCACTCGGCATAGCAGTCACAAGAGTTAGAAAGGATCGTTGATGAGGGAGTGCACTATACTTGCGATGGAGGAGGTTGAAGATAGAGATTTTCATTGTTAGAATAACTGAGAGGGGGGGTGAATCAGTGGCCTCAAAAATTAATCCAATAATCCAACCAAAACTTATACCACAAATATAATACCTCTAGTTATCTCCAGTCCTACAAGATGTATGCCTTCATGTAATCTTATCAAATATAGATACTGCTCGGTGAATATACTGTTTATCTTTTCCTAGCCTTTACCGAATAGCAGTAAATAAACTTAGTGTTTACCAACCAATCCTATTTTAGTAATGTGTAAAGAAAAACATCAAAGCAATGAACCATATACACATTTAACACATGGATTTTTAACGTGGAAACCCTGTTAAGGGAAAACCCACTTGGGACTGGTAACCCAAAATTTTTACTCTTCTAAAGTGAGCTCGGTGAAGAGCCAACCTTGATAAAGGTTACAAACACACTGTTAAGTGCGACCTTGTTAGAGGATTTAAAACTAACAGTTTATCATTTGACCTAGAATTCACTATGTTGTCAACATGAAAACCTTTTGATACTCTTGAGTATCTCAATACAATAAGGATGGTTAAATCCCACTCGGTTAAGAGATTTTATAAATCAATGGTTAAACTGAAACAGTAAATGATATGTTCAATAATACAACTTAATCTTGCAGATTTTCAGATCTATTGTAAGTCCAAAAAATACCTCTCTGATCAATGTTGTCTTTAATTCCTTTTCTCCCCTTCTTTCTTCTTTTCTGCTCGGTGAATTTTGTGTCCTCTGTTGCTCGGTGTCTGTAGAATTCTTGGATCTATTTTTCATTCTGTATGAAGACTTCTATCTTCATCAGAATTATATTCAACATTCCACTCTTCATAATGAATTACTTTTCTCTTTATATAGACATCATTTCACCGTTCAATCTCCTTGAGTTTCTTGTTCTTGACGTAGATTTCTTATTGATCCACAAATCTCTCAATACATTGCTTTAATATTTAAAGCTTTTCTTTAGTTTTATTCTGTAGATTCCTCCTTGAAAACTGTGAATAAAACTAGCTTTAAATCTTTAGTTCAACTGATCGATGAAAACAATGCAATCAATCAATTAACTCTAATTATAGCTCCTTTCAGCTAAGTGTTTTGTTATTTTCTAACTCCAGTTGATTTTGGTCATCAAATCTTAGTTTGCTCATTCATTGACTCCAGCTGTCCTCGGGCATCAACTTTAGTTCTGCTCGGTAACCACTTCAGTTATGCTCGGTGTTGTAGTGCTCGGTATACACTGTGATTACTCAGGGTTCTCTATCTGTCGGTGTGCACTATCTGTCGGTGTTTACTGTCACTTGGTGTACACTGGATTTTTATGTTTACCAATAACATAAAATTTATCTCTTTGGTCTCTTGAAGTCTATGACAATATGTATATGACCAATCAGATTATATCAAGTTGACATCAATGACAATACAATACATCAACTAATTTAATGTCTTGCATTTAATTTCTATAGCTTGATGATCATCAAATTATCATCTTCAAACATTCAATCAATTATAGTTCATCACCAGTTGTTAGACCCTCGCTGGTCTTGGTGTGCTCATGGATCCAGACGACCCATGCCGGTGTCCCTGCTGGGCTCTCTAGATTGCGGGTTTGATGTTTGGTTTTATAGGGGATGAGGTCTCCAATATTTTTGGCCTCAATGGTTATCTCTCCAGTCAAAAGTGAATATTACCGATAAAAAAAACAATTCATCAACTAACAACAACAATGATAAACCCAAGTTTTGGTTGAAAAACAACAACAAGAACCTAGTGAATGATGGAGTGGTGGAAGAAAACAATCTAAAACCAAAACCATTTTATCTTTCTAGTGGTTCTAGAAACCAATGAACAACATCAACCCACCCAAAAACAACCCCTTCAATAACAAAAATAATCAAGGAACTAACAAATCAAAACCACAATTTATGTCCTAATTTACTTCTTCACCAAGAAGGAAATTCACTCCATTAGGAGAACCCCTTGAATCAGCCTTAAAGACACTTATCACAAATAAAATCATAACTCTACCTGAGTCAATAGGCTACGAACCCCAAGTCAAACCCTCATGGTGGAAACACTCACATCATTGTGAGTGTCATAGAAACATAAGACATAAGACAAATGATTGTATGTTTTAAAACATGTGATTTAAGATCATATTGATAATGGCATTATCGAAGTAGAGGGGCCTACAAAAATTGAAGATCACACCACTTTCAAAACTCCTTTCTTAAACCATTAGAAGGGTGAATCTTCCAATACGAACCAAAATAACAAGAAGGGAAACAACAAGGTGAATTTTCCCATACTTATGATAATACTATCAATTATTTATCCGATTTTGAAAATACCATTAATGTCATAGTGGTGAAAGATAAACAAGACAAAGAGCCCACCAATGTTATCACTAGGGGGCAAGCATCAAAATTCACCTGAAAAGGAACCTTCAACATGGTAACTAGGACTAATATTTCATATTTCCTATCAAAACAATATAATCTACTAGATCAACTCCAAAATACCCTGGCAAAAATATCAATCTTGGAGTTGCTAAAACTTTCACCATCGCATAAAGAAATTTTGGAAAAAATCCTTGGTTGATACTGTTAGAGTAATTTCCCTTTAGACTTATTGATTAAATCATGTTGATTTAATTAGTTAAGTTGTCATTACTCTTTAGTGCTTAAGCTTTCTCTTAGGTGCATTAATAATTAATTCTTTTCTTAATTATTAATGTGCAACCTAGCTTTTTTCCTTTTAGGGTTTCGTTCCCCTTTTAAGGTCGAACTTTGCAATTATTGTTCATTAATTTAGAATACATTTTTTCTCTACTCTTTCGAGATTCTCTAAGCTTCTGAGTTCTTTAGCTTTTCCTTTCTTTTGCTTACTTCCTGTAACAGGTATTTTGCATGCAGTTGTTATTGGGCAGAATCAGATCAGTGTTTCTCGGATCCTTCATGGTATCAGAGCCCCTCTGATGCTGCATGTTCTAGAGTTATTTGAAGTGTGTTTTGAAGGATAAAGTCTCAGTCTTTTCAATTTTTTTGTCT
Organism: Thuja plicata; assembly: GCA_018584345.1. Taxonomy (NCBI): domain Eukaryota; kingdom Viridiplantae; phylum Streptophyta; class Pinopsida; order Cupressales; family Cupressaceae; genus Thuja; species Thuja plicata. The sequence continues at coordinate 1,038,632 of MU223385.1, forward strand.
TCAATCTGAAGGTGAAGGTTTTTTTGGAGCATTTTGGGCCCAAATGGACCTCACCGTCGTGCTTAGAAGGCCCAAAAACTGATATTTCCATATAAGGCATGACTATTTTGGCCAAAGTTGCGTTCTAAGGCAAAAGAAAAATTGCTCATGCCCATTTTTTGGGCACGCAAATCAAGGTAGTTTCATCCAAGTTCAAAAAAATTATTACAAATTTTGTTTGGGGACCCATGCCCACAGCTCGGTGGATCGAGCCCTCAACTCTGCGATCCGAGCTCGGAGGCTGCCTGATTTTTTTAATATTTTTTTTTATAAAAAAATATAAAATTGTTTTTTAAATAAAAAAATATTAATTATTTTTTTTAATGTTTTTTTCTCAAAAAAAAAAATCATGCCTATTTTTTTAATTGTTTTAAAAAAAAGAACAATTTCTATTTTTTAATTATTTTTTCTTAAAAAAAAACAATTGTTGTTTTTATTGTTTTTTTCATTAAAAAAAATATTTTCTTCTGCCATTTTGGTGGGAAATCTGGAGGCAGTCCTTTTTTGGAGGTTTTTGGCCAGTTTACTTGGGCTTCGCCATTTTTGGCTGAGGTTCTTCTGGATTATTTGGTTTTTGACCTACTGGTGGGTTTTTGCTGATAACTTCAGCAAACAGAGGTGTTTTTCGCCAAATGAGATATCGACAGAAAGCTGGTTCCGAGGCCATTCTAATTTTTTTAGTTTGGTTATCTTATTTTTCCATCTTGGAGGTTTTTTTCCTAGTCAAATTTATGGTTCCATTTTGTACTCCATTCATTATATCTTGCTCCTTTGGACTCCTTTTTTTGACTTCCGCATGGCGTCAGAAAGTTGCTTTCGTTCTCTTTCTTCTTCTATGTGTCTCACACCCAAATTCTTCTCCATGTATCTATGTATTCAAATTTTTTATTTATGGCATTCTGGTGGATATCTTGGATGTTTCAAGTCCTGGGATCATTTCCTTTCTGAATATTGTATAATCTTTTTATGTAGCATTTCTTGCAAACACACTGAGATAAAGTGCCATATGATGCATGTTTGGGATTCTATTGTACTCGCACTACATTATAAAGTGTCGTGGGGGGGTTTTATGTTTGCCTTTATTTTCCATCTACCTTTTTCAAGTGTGTGTCCCTTCCATGACATTAGCCTCATGATGTGTGTCAAGTGAGAGATCCTTCCACAACACCATCCTTTATATGTGTTTGTATGTTCTTCATCATGCAATATTTCTTGGCAATCTGTTTCAGTGTACTTGTCATACTTCTCCCTGCTCAACATTATGGGGGGTATCTCCTGTTGGTTCTAATGCTTCCTTGGTTTGATGGAGTGATCTATGTATTCAATATTTGTTCCTATGTACTAGGCAGATGCAGTGGCTGGTACCTATGCATTTCTGTGAGATGGATCATTTACCATATGGATACTTTTCTTTCATTCCTATTTTGGAGGTATTCTTCCATCTTTGATTGATTAGCTCTTCAGGCTTTGTTTACATTCTTCTCTACCTGATCATGTTCTATTACAGTGAAGGTTCCAGCAGTTACTTTTCAACAGTGTTTGCAACTTCATGCTTCAGAGGTGTTCTACATGTTCTTTCTTTGTTCCTATTTTATAGGACATTCTCTAGTTTGGAGGCTTCTTCAGTCCTTCACTAGGCTTCATCTCTTTTTGGAGAGGGTGTTTTCCCACGGGTTTTTCTCCTTTGTCTCTAGTTTATAGAGATTTCCTTGTCTCGGGTACTTGATCAAGCCTTGTTGCCAGGGCCCATTTCATTCTTTCATAGTTGTTCTAGGTTAGCTTACCTCCTGAGCTTCACTTAAGGGGGGGTGTTAGAGTAATTTCCCTTTAGACTTATTGATTAAATCGTGTTGATTTAATTAGTTAAGTTTTCATTACTCTTTAGTGCTTAAGCTCTCTTAGGTGCATTAATAATTAATTCTTTTATTAATTATTAATGTGCAACCTAGCTTTTTTCCTTGTAGGGTTTCGTTGCCCTTTTAAGGTTGAACTTTGAAATTATTGTTCATTAATTTAGAATACATTTTTCTCTACTCTTTTGAGTTTCTCTGAGCTTCTGAGTTCTTCATCTTTTTCCTTCTTTTTCTTCTTTCTTGTAACAGGTATTTTGCATGCAGTTGTTCTTGGGCACAATCGGATCAATGTTTCTCAAATCCTTCAGATACGACAATCCCTAACAATTTGGATGTAGAACAATTTCAAAACATGGTTATTCATCTTATTTCACTGCATTTCCTATCCTTTTCTGAGCGAGATGACATATCCTTAAATCATCCTCAAAATTTTCCCTTACACAGTGAAGTCCTAATCCACAAGCATAGAGTCAAAAGAGTCTTGATAGATGGAGGGACTGGCTTAAATATATGTACTTGTAACCTTGTTAAAGCCTAGGTATATTCTAAAGATTCCATGGATCCTAAGAGGGAGATAATAATTAAAGCTTACGATGATGAAGAGAGATCTTCTAAAGGAATGGTCATTCTACCGATTCAAGTGGGCCTTATTCAAAAGAATATAGTTTTCCAGGTACTAGACCTCAAGTTAACCTACAACATATTTTTGGTAAGGCCATGGATTCATGAAATGCAAGCCAGACCATCCACTTATAATCATTGTTTAAAGTTTCCTTATCTGGTGAGTGTTTCTAAAGGGGTTTAAACTTACAAAAGAGAAATCAATTCAATCTTTCAATTATCTATGGAGAAGCCAACTCCAATTTTCAATAATCTTCAGGACTTGGACCAACTAAAAGGGATATATCAAACCCTTCTACGATTTTGGATTTGCAAAACCTGGGAGGGTGACCCCTTAATGCATTTACAATCTGTGCACCACACTTGTAAATAACATCAAAACAAAGCAGACAATCTCATATAAAAGCTCAACAAAAAGGGAGAATACTATGAAATGGCTAATTCTCAGGGATCCTCTACCTATTGGAGTATGAGATGACAAAAACATACAGCAACATACATAAAATGTAAAGATTTGTGTGATTTAACAATTTTATAGAAAGTTGCAGGTAAAAATGAACATAATACTGACAGTAAAACAATTACAAGCTATGATCAGTGCCTTATTCCATTGGGGACTAGAATTCATTAAACATCAATTAAAATATGACAACCTTTGACTGATAGCATAAGATCTATGATCATATTTCCTTACAATACATCCTATCAACATTACCAACCCAAACTATGTTGGATGATATAAGATTTGGATACTATTCATGTTTTTAATATTCATGTTTTGTCACCGATGTCAACATATATTTTTGTGAAGAGGACAGACTGGTTATTTGACTGATAGAAGTGTACGGACACTGTACAGATGATTCAGAATGATTGAAGACAAGGATATGGAGAAAAATGTGTAATGACCTTATTCCTAAGGTCACTTGACTTGAAGTTGCATATTGGTGATGTTACAGATGATTTAGTGAAGATTGGCTTCTGGACTATGACAATAATACTTGAATGAGAAGGTCTTTGTATTTTGTGTATATCTTACAAATGATGATCTTTCAGCATATGCAATCTTATGGGTGACTGAAGACACATTGAAGAATGTTTGTTACTGATCTATAGTTGTGAAAGTACTAGTGACGTCAGGTGTGGCGTGTATTATGGAGGAGACTAATTTTGGTGGCTGACTTCAGTCATGTAGTGTATATTATGAATTATGAGCGTGGATTGTGGATCTTGGAGTATAAATGATGGATTATAATTGATTTTTACTTGTTATAGGTACCATCTTTATCTTAACAAGGGGTTAAAAAATTATTTTTATATTGGGAAAGCCTAATTGGCCGACCTAATTCATTATTTGTGCATTTGGGAAAGCTTAATTGGCTGACCTAATGAATTATTGTAATAGGGTATATATGAGTGATCTTTTCTTTTGGAAAGATTTGGTAGAGATTGAAAAGGAGGAGAAGTGTAAGATGCAAGGCTTATTTTTCTGTTGGATGTAGAGCAAAGTTTGTGATAAGAATACTTTATTGGAAATGACCAAGAAAAGACAGTTGCTATCAGATAGTTGACTGGATTGTATATTTCTTATATACACTTGTTCAGATTTTGAATCCTTGAGGGTGGCTTTAACCTTCTTTGGGCAGTGTGTCTGGGTAGTGAGCCTACTACTTTTCTTGACTACTAATAGGGTTTGTCTTCTAACAGGGACTATGTGTTGTAATATTGTAATAAGCTCCTAACAGGGCCAAATCCTTTAACAAGGATACTATACTCTCAGTAAATTGTTTTTTGGTTCTAATTCCCACCGGGATTTTACCTTTAATAGGTTTTCCTCAACAAAAAGTATTGTGTTATTGTGTTGGCATTTACTATTTTATCATTCACATTACAGTTTTGGTTTATAAAAGTATAAAGTTTAATACTCTATATCACAACAGATTCACCCCCCCCTCTCAGTTGTGCTTGTGGACTGTTATTCCTAACAATTGGTATGAGAGCTACTGGTCCTTAGAGAGAATGCTTAATAGCTTGAGGTTATCCTGAACATGACTTACTATAGGAAGGATAGTCTAAAATTTGATCCTGAAAAATTTGACAGTTGGAAGAACAAGATGAGAACACATTTTCTATGTTTGGGAATTGACTACTGGATGATCATGAAAAAGAATGAAAAGATAGTGACTAGGGATGAATTGGAGAAATATACTGAAGATGATAAGAAGATATTGGAATGTAATATGGTTGTAAGGGAATCATTAATCAACGTACTTTCTGAAGGTGAATTCACAAAAGTTAAAGACTTGGACTCTGCACATGAGATTTGGACAAGATTGGAGGCACTGTGTGAAGGAGATAAGTTTACAAAATAGGCAAAGTTACAAAATTGGAAGACAAATATGGAATTAATAAAAATGAGAGAAGATGATAATATTAGGGCATATGGATAGGGAATTACTGAATTGGTTACTGGCATTAGAAACTCTGGAGGTACTTATAGTGAGGAAGAAGTAATTGAAAAGATTCTCATATCTCTGACACCTGCATATAGAACTAAAGTACAAGCTATAGAGGAGATTATACCTTTGACACCAAACTTCACTAGAGAGATTTTGATTTAAAATCTAACTACTTTTGAGGCCATAGAATTGGGATATTCTTTACCTAAAGTTGAGTCAGCATTCAAGGCAACCGTGCATAGAAACAAAAAGATCTTAACTGGAATTGCGAGCACCAACAATAGTAACTTGAGAGAAGAGCTTGGAGTCTATGCTGATGAATGGGAATAGATACAAGGGGAAGAAAGAAAGCTAGATGAAGTGGTATCACTGATTGTGAGAAGAGAAAAGAGAGGTAAGGGTAAATTTGAAGGCAATTTACCTTTGAAATGTTTTTCATGCAATAAGATTGGTCATTTTGCATTTCGATGTCCTACAAGGGTTCCTAAGCATAAACCTAAGTTTTACAAATCAAAGTTTCCTAAAGACAAGGAATGTTATTATGCTAGTGAGGGTGTTTCTGATGATGGTGGTGATGATGATGAAATTGGATTTATTTCTATAAAGGATGATGAACCTATACATGAAGAAAAATCCTTAGTATCTCGTGTTGAAAAAAAATCGGAATGGGTATTAGACAATGGTTATTCACACCATATGACTGGAGATAAAAATAAACTTGTGAGTCTGAAAAGATATGATGGTGGTTTTGTTAGATTTTGTGACAATTCTCCTAAGCTTATCATTGGTGTTGGATCTATTTCTCTGGATGGAAAGACTAATACTAACAATGTATTACTTGTTGATGGACTTAAGCATAATCTGTTGAGTGTTGGGAAGTTAGTGGACATAGGTTATCAATTGAAATTCATTGATGGGAAATGCTCTATCAGAAGTAAATTAGGAGATTTGATCACATCTGGTACTAAATCTAGAGGTAATGTATTTGAATTGAATACATCTGAGCTTCTTGTTTTATTGCGAAGGTTGATGACAGTTGGCTATGGCACAAAATATTTTGTCATGTTAACTTTGATAACATTGTGAAGGAAAGTATGAATAATTTTGTAAGAGATCTACCTAAGATTGTAAATCCATCTAACACTATGTGTAGAGAGTGTGTTATGGGGAAGTAGACTAGAAGCAGTTTTAGAAGCAAATCTTATTCAATAAAAGGGAAGTTGGATCTAGTCCATACAAATATGTGTGGTCCTACAAGAACAAGATCTTATTATGGTGAGAGGTACTTTATAATTTTTGTTGATGAATTTTCTAGAATGATGTGGGTTACATATTTGAGAGAGAAATCTAAAGCATTTGACAAATTCAAGTTATTTAAAGTAAAAGTTGAGAATGAATTTGGTTTAAAGATAAAATGTTTGAGATCAGACAAAGGTGGAGATTTTACATCAGATTTATTTAATACCTACTATGAAGAACATGGAATATATAGATAGACATTAGCTCCTAAGACACCACAATAGAATGGGATAGCAGAGCAAAGAAACAAAACTATATTAGATGCTGCAAGGACTATGCTACTGGAAGGAAATGTGTCACATGCTCATTGGAGAGAATTTGTTGGTACTAATGTGTACACCTTGAACAAAATTTAGATCAGAGAAGGTACAAGTAAGACTCCTTATGAATTATGGTTTGATCATACACCTACTATAAAATATTTCAAAATATTTGGCAGTAAATGTTATATCAAAAGAGATTATGAGATAGGGAAGTTTGATGCTAGAAGTGATGAAGGAATCTTTCTTGGTTATTCTACTAAGAGAAAAGCATATAAATGTTTCAATCTAAGATTGAGGAAGTTGAAAAGAAAGAGCCAATGCGAGGATAGATGAAAATTTTCAGATTCAGAAAAGAATATATGAGTGCAGTCAGATTACAGAGATGAAAGAGGTCACTGTTGAACCTGAAGAACATTTGATGGTTAATAATGAGATTGAAGATGAATCAATTGAGACTATTGAGACTCCTAAGACTCTGAGGTATGTTAAGAAGAATCATCCTGAAGATCAAATTATTGGTGATGCAAGTAAAGGTATAATGACCAAATCTAGAACTAGAGATTAAATTTGTTTGATTTCTCAAGTTGAACCTAAAACTACTCATGAAGCATGTAGAGATGAATCATGGACTAAAGCTATGAAAGAAGAACTTGAACAGATAAAGAAAAACAATACTTGGGAATTGGTTCCAAGACCTAAGAACAAAAATATGATAGGAACTAAATGGGTTTTCAGATATAAGATGGATGAGGAATGAACAATGGTAAGAAATAAGGCTAGACTAGTGTGTAAAGGCTACTCACAACAAGAAGGCATATACTATGAAGAAACATTTTCTCCCATTTCTAGGTTGGAATATGTGAGATTATTTCTTGCTTATGTTGCACATAAAGACTTTAAAGTATATCAGAAAGATGAGAAAATAGCATTGTTGAATGGAGATCTGGAATAAGAAGTATACATTGAGCAACTTGATGGATTTCCTTTGACAGAAGATGAAGACATGGTTTGTAAGTTGAAGAAAGCACTGTATGGACTGAAACAAGCACCGAGATCATGGTATGCAAGACTAGACAAGTATCTACTTCGTCTTGGTTTTAGAAAAGGTAATGCATATAGTAATTTATATTTAAGAATTGATGAAGATGAAATCTTAATCATAGAAGTCTTTGTTGATGATATCATTTTTGGAGGCAATGATAAGATGAGTAAGAAGTTCTCTAAAGAAATGGAAAATGAATTTGAGATGTCAATGATTGGTGAAATGAAATTATTTTTTGGTTTGCAAATCAATCAGAGTAAGAATGGTATTTTTATATCTCAGACCAAGTATCTTAAGGAAATGTTGAAGAAATTTGGAATGGAAGATTGTAAACCTGTTGGAACACCTATGGTAACTGCTTACAAACTAACTAGTAATGATGAGACTCAAAGTGTTTTTCAGACAAAGTACAAATCTATGATTGTTGATCTACAATATCTAACTCACACTAGACCAGATATTACCAATGCAGTTGGAATTGTGGTGAGATATCAGGTAGATCCTAGAGAGACACACCTTGTTGTTGTGAAAAGAATTTTTAGATACTTGAAAGGAACAATAGAATATGGATTATGGTATAAAAAATTAGATGACTTTATTTTGCAAGCTTATACTGATGTTGATTGGGTAGGTAATGTGGATGATATAAAAAGCACAAGTGGTGGTGAATTTTTTTTGGAAAAAGGTTGGTTTCTTGGTTAAGTAAGAAGCAGGACTATGTTGCTCAATCTACTATTGAATCAGAGTATGTTGTTGTTGCATTAAATTGCACACAATTTGTTTGGATGAAACAAATGCTGAAGGAAATTGGAATAATTTTTGAAGAGCTAGTGGTTATCCATTGTGATAACACTAGCACAGTGAATATGTCAAAGAATCCTGTAATGCAATCAAAGACTAAACACATTTCTATTAAGTATCATTTCTTGAGGGAGAAGGTAGTAGAGAAAGATATTAAACCAGAGTATATTAGCACAAAGGAATAGATAGCAGATATATTTACAACACCTTTGCCAAAATATGCTTTTGAGTATCTTAGAAGCATGCTTGGGGTCAGAGCCCCTCCTTGTGAAAATTAATTAATGCAAGGTATGCATCATTCCAGTTGCTTTCAGAGCTATATCACTTTCTGGACTTGATGTATGGATTTACTCCTCAAGGGGAGTAATTGTCAGAATACTGGCTCACTTGGGTGATTTTGCACCTAGTTATTGGAGACATGAAGATTTGAAAAAGCTACAGTAGATTAAAAAAAAAGACTTATAACACCCTTTTCCATTGCTGCCAAAGGGGGAAAGATTCTATGTGAAAATCCCTATTGTTTTGGGGAGATTTTGTGTTGAGGATATTAAGAAGATTGTATTGAGAGAGAGTAATTTTTGGGTTGATGGATTTTCCCATATGTTTCCATCAATTCCAAAGGGGGAGATTCTTGGATGATATTAGATTTGGATACTATTCATGTTGTTGATATTCATATTTTGTCACTGATGTCAACATATGTTTTTGTGAAGAGGATAGACTGGTCATTTTACTGATAGAAGTGTACAGACATTGTATGATGATTCAACATGATTGAAGACATGGATATGGAGACAAATGTGTAATGACCTCATTCATAAGGTCGCCTGACTTGAGGTTGCATATTGGTGATGTTACAGATGATTTAGTGAAGACTGGTTACTGGACTGTGACAGTAATGCTTGACAGAGAAGGTCTCTGTATTTTTCTTATCTCTTATAGATGAAGATGTTTAAGTGTATGTGAGCTTATGGGATGACTGAAGACACATTGAAGAATTTTCGTTACTAATCGATAGTTGTGAAAGTACTGGTGACGTCAGTTGGCATGTATTTTGGAGGAGACCTATTTTGGTGGCTAAATTCAGTCATGTAGCGTGTATTATGAATTATGAGCGTGGGTTACAGATCTTGGAGTATAACTGATGGATTTTAATTGATGTTTACTTATTATAGGTACCGTGTGTATCTTAGCAAGGGGTTAAACAATTATTTATATATTGGGGAAGCCTAATTGGCTGACCTAATTAATTATTTGTGCATTTGGGAAATCTTAATTAGCTGACCTAATGAATTATTGTAATAGGGTATATATGAGTGATATTTTATTTTGGAAAGATGTGGTAGAGATTGAAAAGGAGGAGAAGTGTAATCTGCAAGGCTTGTTTTGCTGCTAGATGTAGAGAAAATTTTGTGATAAGAATACTTCATTGGAATTGACCAAGCAAAGCCAGTTGCTATCAGACATTTCAATAGATTGTATATTTCTTATATACACTTGTTCGTATTGTGAATCCTTGAGGGTGGATTTAACCTTCTTTGGGAAGTGAGCCTACTACTTTTCTTGACTCCTAATAGGGTCTGTCTTCTAATAGGGACTATGTGTTGTAATATTGTAATAAGCTCCTAACAGGGCCAAATCCTTTAATAGGGATACTATACTCTTAGTACATTATTTGTGGGTGCTAAGTCCCACTGGGTTTTTACCTTTAACATGGTTTCCTTAACAAAAAGTATTGTGTTATTTTGTTGGCATTTACGGTGTTATTATTTGCATTACAATTTTTGGTTTATAAAAGTATAAATTTTAATACTCTATATCACAACTTATTCATCCCCCCCTCTCTCAATTGTGCTTATGGACTATTATTCCTAACAAACTACTTATCAGAATCCCTGCACAAGCCTTACTAATATGTAATTATATTCAAGCATTTAATTCATCCCTTAAACCAAAGCATGAACAAGAAATGACATATACCACAATAGTACACTGAATGAGATAAATCCTTGATTCCATTCATTCAAAATGTAGTAAAATTGTCCATTGGAGAGAAAAATATCTGAAATATATTTCTATTAAACCCTAATACTATTTCTATCACAAGTCAAAACACAGTTTCATTCATTCCAAACCCTACTCAAAACTTGACACTAGACTTTCATCTATTTTCTTTGTAATCAAATTTACAACATTCTCACTTTCACCCAGACTTGCTACCAGAACCGACACTCTAGACATAAGAGATTTGGAACCCTTATGTCATGGTCACAAATTACCTTTATATAAATAGGGATAAAATAAGCTATGGGCTAGAGATGACACATGTTACATTTTCATTTGACATATTGATTCTTGTTACAACAAACTTCTCTCAAAAAAGACAAAAAGCCTTTTGCCCTTTAAAAAAATATTCCTCACACCTTTCATGCTTTGCATTTTACGATGAAGATACTAATCCAAGCCCATGCCCTTCCAAGCTTGTGTTCCAAAATATCTATTGTAGGTAACCAAAATGGTTTCTATAGGACCCATTACACAGGAAAACCCTAAAATCACACTGCAACAGCTCGCTTTAATCTTCTATGGCTCTGGAATCAAATCCTACCCTTGTCTAAAAGCACTGGTGAATAAAAAGGCCTAAAAATAATCTCTAAAATAAGTTTTCAACACCTCTTCTACCATTAATGTTTACATGAGCTGACAAATAGCTCCAATCTTGTATGAAACAAAATTGAATCTGAACCATCAATCATCCTCCTTGTTGGCTCATCAAATGGCTCTTATGAGTCAACCTGACATTGAATTCCTACATGGAAAGTGGGCCCAACATACAACCAATCAAACAAACACAAGTCATCATCCTTTACAACTCAAATCCTAGCCCTACCATTAGCTTATGTTGGCTGACTGGGACATGTGTCAAGATCTCACGATGTCGTAGTCCTTAAGTTCCTTGCATCTTTGATTGGGGGATCAATACAACCATCAGATCTGTTTGAAACTTACCTTGCCACTCTTTAAGTCATTTAACTCTTGCCATTAACCCTCGAGAACCTTTTCATGTAGTTTAAAAGATCTTTGTCCATTTTGAGGACATGAAAAAAGATGGGACTTTAAGTAGTTAGACAGATAACCCATTGTAATCGGCATAAAAAATTAAAATATTTCAATAGTTCCCTTGGCCACACAGAGGGTGACAGATGGAAGCCTCCCACTATTCTACGGTCAACAAAGTCTTCAGTGGGATGTCATCACAACATCGCGGGGCCAATAGAAAAGAAACACGTAGAAAACTGTTAGAAAGGTAAAGGGGACCCGCCTAGAATGAAAGCCAAACTCTTAAAATATATCACTTAAAACATGGACCACAGACTGACGTAAGAAAAAAAGTAGTGAAACTTAGGAAAAAAATGTGGGACTTAGGAAAAATTAAAAGGCGACCACATAAAAACTAACCTAACGACATAAACTTGGTCCCTTTCAACGAATAACAACCCTTCCATTAACAAAAAATTAAGGCCCAGAAAAAGGTAACATCAAACTATAATGTTGCTAGGGTTTACATAAAATTCTTGCAAATGTGTCATAAACCCTAAAACCTAACCCCCAAAACCATGCAAAGAACACTACAAACATAAGGATTTGACCCAAAGATCACTAAGAAATTTAAAAAAAAATTCAAGACTCCAAAAAGCACTACTAGGTTCCATGACAACCCCAAAAGGTTCTACAAAAATAGAAACACATGTTCCCAACAATGTCTTCCTAGAGCTTGTACAACATCCAAAGAGCTACACAAGACCAATATGGATGATAGTTCATGGCTCTCAAATGAGGAGACTAGGTCCATCCTTAGAATATAACTAGACAGGTTTATTTTAATGCACAAAACAAAATGTGAACATAAAAAGCTCAATTACGGACTCTGGATATATCAAATTCATCACAAGATTAAAGGATATAAAAACCATGAGCTATTTTTCACCTAGACCCTTGGCATCAACAAACTGTTATAAATGCACAAGAGTGCATATATAAATGCATAGAATCAAAGCATGAATGAACAATATGATTGAACAAATGTGCAACAGAAATGGATGAATACATAGAAGTACATGAAATTTGTGTAAGAACTTAGAAAACATGGGAAACTGCTAAAAATAAAGTGTTGACACTAACGTATGACCAATTATAGAAAACCTCCACATATGGGAGTATCAGATACCCAAAATCAAGGCCAAATACAATTGATATGAACAATAGAAATTAAAGTGCACTAACATGCTAAGTTAGATAACATAAGAATGTAAACACTAAAAGTAAAAGCATAAGGATAGAAATGATCACATCATTCTTGGTACTACACTATTGGATCTAGGCTACCACTTGTACATCAGTCCCCAATAGTGATATGTTATACCACCTAGCCATGTGTACCCTCAGTGTCACCCCACCTCACTCGTAAATATATTCATACAACCCAAGAAAACATAGTTCACAAATGGAGAGTAGGCTTACACACATGTTATACGAGTGCAATAATCAGGGTATGGAATAAAAATCCCAATAAAATCACTCAGATTGAAGATATCAAGATACAAGATCTCTAGGGTCACTACTTGGACCTGCACAATGGTTTGGTGCAGAGACTCAAGAATCAAGTTTCATCACATAGCACATGGTGGCCCATGTGGCTTCAAGCATCCCTTCTCTCATTAAGGGGCTCTACTATGCCCTCTCAATATTTGTAGATGAAAAGGATAAATCTGTACCATTTCAATGTCCTCAAAAATGGAAAGGAACTCTACCATATCAACATCAATAGATGGAAAGGTATTATGCCAAATCAAAATCCTCAAGCGATGGAAAGGTAAGGACATACCATATCAACATTTGTAGATTAAAAGTAGTCACGTTTATTCTCATTATTATGTTTAACCCCATTTATTTATTTAATTATCACTTTTTATTAAGAACTCTCCAAGGGTTAACTTGGAAACCTTTTTGATTCCTAGCCTACCATAAAGAGCCACTCCACTCTACTACTCACACAATAAATGGCCATCTCATTTCAACAATGAGGTGCAATGCAATCAATTAAAATAAATAATCAAGTCCAACAATCATGTAGAGGTGAGATAAAGTAATTTCAATTGGTTTCAACCAAGAGCAGGAGTCTCTCAAGATCCCATCACATGGGATTAACTCAAATATGCTCAAGGATGCAGTCTCAACACCATCCATCCACATACCAAAGGTGATCTCAACACAAACATATGATGGATCAATATACATGGAAAATGCAAGGGCTATAAACACAAAGCCATGAAAGGTTCAAGGTTGTAGTTTCCTTTGTAAATAAAGGGGCACTCAATTGGCCTCAACCAAGAGTACAGGTCTCTCAAGGTCCTGTCTAATAGACATAATTATCAATGCCAAGAATGTAGAATCAACACCAACATTCATAAAAACATAAATGGAAACTCAACAATGCAAAAATAAGCCATAAAGCATAGGAAAAAGCATATGCATGGAAGCATTCTTACATGGTTCAAATTGTAAGGAGACAAACTCAAATCTTCTTACAAATGAAGTTTCATTTACTAAATCCATTAATCACTCATCAAAATAATCAAAATCCAACTTTTTACACAATGCACTCTGGACAAAAACTAGTCCCAAGCTAATTGTGTGATTAATGGCCATGGCAAAAGCCTTGAAATATAACTTCAAAATGAGGAAAAGTAAATATACCCTTTTTGGAATACCCAAGGTGATTGAGAGGGGGGGGTGAATCAATGGTCAATAAAAATGTATTTCAATAATAAAATACTTTAACATTATAACTCCAGGGTATATACAAGATCATAGTACATAATGTAACGAATTAAGACACATATTCACTATAAAAACACACAAGCCACACAAGCATAAACACATAACACTAATATTTGAGTGAAAACCCCTTAAAGGGTGAAAAAACACTATGAAATGTAATTTTGTTGGGTCTCACTTACCAAAACCCTCACTGGAATACCGCCTCACATAGAAAATATCTCACTGATCACAAGGTCTCACTGATGAAACCCTCACTGGGAGCCTCACATGATACATTCATGGTACCAACCCTAGAAGTACCAACTCCTTACACAAAACTCAAGATAAGATAAATCAAATACAGAGGGTTACTCTATTTCACTATAAAACATCATTCAACTCCTCTCCTATGCAATACTAAATATTACATTAACACTCTATTACAAACTCCATTGAGTGTCAATACAAATAAATATATAACCCTTCCATTAACATTCTCATTCCAATCTTCCCTATTGAACAAACCTTTCACATGCACGAATAATAATAAAGATGACAAACCACAATTCATTGTTACATCTGTAATTTTAGCATTAATTTACTAACCTTACATTTTCAATAAACATCTACACACTCATGTGTGGTCACACTCTCAACATCAAACTTATTTTCTTAAACACATCCTTTTATATTTACAGCTTATTACATAATACTCTATTTTTTCACTTAATGAACATCTACAAAATCATGTCAAGTCTCTGTCCTTTGAATTTCATTAAAATCCTCAATCCTACTATAGTTGTTCTAATCACACTTCAAGCACACTTCAATCATATCACCATAGAAACAAGTAGAGAAATTATCTTTGCAAAAGCTGAAAAATCAACCATTCAGTTACTCCAACTCATTTCTTAGGAACTGATCATTGATATTCAAAAGTTACAAACTCAAATATCAAGCTCACATCTATTTAAGGTTAAATAATATTAATATAATACTTGAAGAACCCTTTAATAATTTAGAGTGAATGCTATTCAATAATACATTATCAAATATACTCATTTAAGTTCCCATTTCCATTCTACCATCTCATGTCGCTTGTTATACTGTTCATGTTACCAACTATCAAGTTCCTATCACTATGTTGGCAGGACCATAAATTTGCATTACAAGTACATCAACACAAGCTCCAACTTCTCTATCATGATAACAATTCATATTGGTATCCATCATCTCAACTTGCAATGCAGATGAACACTTCATGTCTCTTCTTCATGAACATGTATTAGTCTCATTACCAAACTTCTTTTCCAGCCACCAAATCTTGTCACATGATGACATAATCTAATCATACATTGCAAACCTCTAGATATTATCCCTTGAATTAAAATTCAATATATAGCATGGATAAGATATCATTGTCTCATGTCCACAACATCTCAATAATACAATGAACTTCATAATGTCAACATCTCTATTAACTTCATAACCCAACTACTACATGTTATAGAAATCACATCCTAACATTGTCATGAATGTACTGACTATCTCCATTAGCATCTAACTCCTCCTTTGACAATGCACTTGACCTAGTCTAGTTAGGCACTTGAATCTAGTTGACACTTGACCTAGTTGACATAAATGCCAACAAGAACTATTCTTATCTTTCCAATCATGCCAACAATCACCCCCTTTGGGATTGATGGAAACTCTTCACATCATCTCCATCTTCCACTTCATTCTCCCCCTTTGATATCAATTTCCAAAGGGTTTTTGAGATATCAAGTCACTCCCCCTAGCTTAGTACATTGATCGTGCACAAACTTCAACCTAATTTCCTATTTTTTTTCATTTCTAACATATTGTCTAATTTTTGTAAGCACATGTACTTCATGCCAAATTATTTTTTTCAATCTACACAAACTTGATACAAAACTATATTAAACATAAATGTTCTCATTCAACCACTGACCTAGATAACTTCTTACACCTTCAACATAGAGATTTCTATTATTGATGTTATTTTGCACCTCATGTATGCACTTCAATACCATGTTTTCCTTCTCTACACAAACATGTTGTCCTTCTCATACAATCAATAGTTCTTAACACATCTATTAAGTATCCTCACTGAGAATATCAATTATAAACCTTATTTAAACCAAATAAGGTTATTGACTAAGAGACTAGACTAAATGTCTAATTATTACACCTTGATAAATAGAAACAACATCAACAAGATCACCATGATAAAAAAACTCAAATTGTTGTATATAACATGGATACACATGTTTCTCCTGAGCTTAAATTCATTTTGTCAATAAACAAAGACATTCATGCTAACCAATAATCTATCACAAATCCATCAAATTTTGACAAACTAATACCAACAAATGAATGTTCTTGAAATTCGCAAACCTACAAACATACTTCATATCACTTGTATCTCATTCTCTGCTCTTAGTTTCCGAAGCAAACATTTCCTACACTTTATTACTTTTGAGGCTTAGAATTACCACCCCAACTCAGGCATTGGGGATTTATAGGTATTCTATCCTGACAATGGAAACCTTCTCTAGTTATGGGTGGACTATGATTGAGAAGGAGTCTCCAGATTCTAGGCCAGTTCCTATTGAATTTGGGATATCACCTCCTGATTGAAAACTGAATGGGAAAAGGGAAGAAGGATCTAAAATTGAATGGGAAATGGGGTGATACACCAAAACTTACTCCAGATCTATCAGGATTTTTCAAACTAGCATCCCCAACTACAAAATCACTCAGCTGCATTTATCATTCTCTACTAAACATAAAGGTTGAATAGAATTCACTATTAGGGTTCATACCACAAACAGTAAGAACTGACAACAAACTTACACATTCTGCAAAAAAGCCTAATTTTTGATAACATAGGAAAGGAATCAGAAATAATTCACTTTACCAGATCACATAAAATATGCAACACTTAATGCAAAAAACAAGAATAGGATTGGATCCAATACTCAGAAATTGATGTAATTGGAAAACCTGCTCATATTTCCTTCAAAAACCTGAAAATGTGGTTACAAAATGGTCTCCAAAACATCTAGGAAAAAATTTCACTGTATGCCTTCTCTCCAGAATCTGCAACTCAATGGATACAAAATGCATAAAAAAGGTCTATAGGAACAAATGGTTCACTAAAAGAACCTTCTCTCCTGATTTTGCACTCCTAACTATGAAAATGAAGCTCATTCATATAGCCCTCAAGGCTAATCTCAAAAATGACATCTCCCTCCAAAAAGTCCCTCTCAAACAAAAAGGTATCCCTAATTTTTAGCCTTAAATTGTGTCCCTAAGATATAGCCTCTAACAAGCCCTTTATGATCTCTCTAATCCCTAATTTTAAGGCATAATCCATGCCTCAAATATATCCCTAGACTTAAATTCAAAAATCTTAGCCTATCACCATGACTAGTGCCCTAAATATTGGTTTTAATAAAGGATATAAATCCCCTTTTTACATTGTTTTACCAATATTTATTTTATTTAATTTTGAATGAAATTCAAAATATCAAACCTACGCTATCTAACTTAAAGAAATTAATCCCTAAGTCCAAGAAGAACTGAGAGGAAGAGGGTCGACATGACCACTCTTCCCACTTGCTACAATATGCGAGAATATAGCAGTGAGGTGGCACTTGCTTGAAATCCTGAGGCCTGTATGATTGGGACATATGCCTTAATGGCATTTAATGTTGCAGCAGTGCGAACTCCAAAAACTCAAAGAAATCTATCATTCCTCAAGACTGGTGTTATTGTTTACTTCTGAGAGAAGAATCAGGAAGAGTCGAAAGCCTAGTTCAACTCTTGAAAAACTCTCAAAGAAGCTCAGTTTACTGTTAATGAAACTCCTTTTCTTCGATGATCTTCATAGTTTCCCTGCTTGAATCTGTATATGCTTGGCTGGAGCTCACCATTCAGTATCTGGAGTGTTGTTCTTTATAACATACTGTAGTTACTCAACGTTAATAAAGAGCTCGAGCTCTTCACACCAACATCGAGCTCTTTCTCTGATCTGTGGGCTCTCCATAGTGACAGCGGCGTATGATTATGCATGGAGCTCTCACCATGGGTTCTTCATTATTGACAATCTTGCCATGCCATAATACATGGCACTTTCTTTTGTATGTTCTCGGGCTGCAACTTGTTGTTTTCATGCAATAAAATGGTATTTTGTATGTATCTTCAGTTGATTTGGGCTTTGAGCTAGAATTTCAGATGTCGTTAAACATGGCTATGCATCCTTTCTCGAACTTGGGCTCCACTACACTTCAACTGATCTTCACCTGCATGCTATGATAGTTTAACTCCAGATAATTATTCTTACTCTTTCTATTATCCTTGTTCTTTACACAAAAAAGATGTCATTCGGCCAACATGCTGTAACCTTGCAAAACCGATTGGGGTTTTAGGTTTTTTAAAGATTTACATCTTTTTTGGCAATAAATCTAGGTTTTGTATTTACTTCTCAGTTAAATCCTTTCTTCTATAGCATACAATCCATAGCTCTACTTGAAGTCTTGCTCTGTAGATAACTGTATGCTACTCTTTTATAATTATTGCACAATGTATTGGATGAAATGGTAACAAAATTTGATCACCCTCATGGCTCCCTTTTTGCATATCTGGAAGTAAACATAGAACATCTACAAGCTGTCATTTTATTTGACTGAGAAATAAATTCCATAACCTTTTGTAGACTCCATTAAATTTTTTCTTTAAAAACAAGATAATAATGTCAGAAAACAAAACCATCTTCACAATGTTGAGGCCATGAGCATCTGAACTGAGAATACTACATATTTGATATGCATCATTATGTTTGTGGTTTGTAAAGAGTTGATTTTGAATCGGCCTCCATTTTGATGTTTAATGATTTCCTCCATTATTGTCTGCAGTCTTTATTGTATGGGGACCATGTTGTTATACTGTAGGCTGTCATTACATGTTGTCCTCCCCTGTCAGAACTAAGCTTGCCAATTTTATTCAGACATAAATACTGAAATAATAACAACATTATAATTGATGGATACATACATCACTATAATTTCAACAAACTAGAATACACTGTTTGACTAATACTCTGCATAGAACATCTCTTCAAATTAATATTAGGCACATGGATACTATACTTATTCAATTCTTATGGATATATGCATAAAAAGTAACTCATGCTTGACAATATATGCACATTATCTCTTCATTGTTTTCAAAAGTAGATGTTACTATATTGCTTTCCTCTTCTTCTGCATCTTTCATGAACTGTACTCTCTTGTAATGCACACATCTTTCCTGTATATAATGTCTTATGTGAAGTTCAAGCATGGGCTTGTGACACTCACTGCATTTCTTTTGTTATCTGCATTTAGTTACTTGTGCACATACATCGTTGATCAACCTGTTAGGTCAGCAAACAAAAATGAGCCAATCAATGTCTGTGTATGAGTGTCATATGAGATGACACTCATGCATGAATGTTGGTTGTTGTGTTTGTGTTTGTTAACTTAATAGGCTGATGTCATTCTGAAGAAATTTTTTCTCATATTCAAGACCTAAATCCCTTTAATTCAAGTTCTTCTGGTTCTACAAGAAGCAATGCTTTTGAAAATGCAGACTAATAACCATATGTAATGAAAGGTTTCATAAGGATATGTTCGTTTGATATTATTTATTCAGTTGATGCTAAGGCATATCTTGCTATTGTATTGATGTTATCAGTAAATATTCAGCTTTTGAAAACCTGAATTATGTATGTTGTTTGTGGTTCATGTATTGCTTAGATCCAATTGGATCTAACATCTCTTTTCTCTTCTTGATACAGGACAGGACCCTAGACCTAATATGCAGAGCTGACTCAAGATGAACATAAGACACCATGAAGACTGGACAAGGAAGAAAATCAACACCAAATGCAAATATTTCACCATACAAGGCAATGCATGGACCCCAACTCATGGTTCAGTCATTCTTTTCTATTTGTAATTACCACTAAGTTTTGAATCCAAAAGATGTAACATGAAACCTATATGCATACTACATTCAGTTTGAATGCACAATGTAATGATCAATTAGAATTTTGAATTTTAAAACATGATCAATACTTGGAATACAATTTTCTGATAGTATGAATGCAATAGCAAGGTACTTTTACCATCTTGTAAATAAAAAATATGGAACAGATGTACATTTATGCAATTTTTGTATGTATGATTGTTAGATTGCAAATGTTCAAATTTAGGGTAACAATTTTGGCGACTTCTGTTGGATGTCTACTTGCTAGACATGAACTCAGACCTTATCACTAGGCAATAGGGGAACAACATAGGAAACCAAATCATCCTTATTGAAAAATAAATGCAACCTAGACCTAGGACTCAACAACCTAACAAGGACTTTGTGCCAAGAAAGCACTTTATTTAAAAATGAAACCTAACCTACTCTAACCCTATCTAGTATGATATATACTAGATAAAGCCATTAACTAATTGAGAGAAATAACTCCCCATTCTCCTTAGCTCAGAATTACCAATAGGAGTAAGGACAATCAGACTAATATGGATGAATATCATGCATGTAATTAGTTGAGGTAGGAAATTTTGTTGGGCAAAGCATCCACTTAGTTGGCTAAATAGCTTGGAGAACAAAACCTTTTGGAAAGGATCCACGAGGTGGAATGGTCCCTCCTTATCTTCATCTACTGATGGATTAGCATGCTTAAGTGTGAACATGCCCACATCTTGTTCATTGGACTGATTCCTTGCCAAATGCCTGATGGGACAACCTCTAGATAGAGAAAAATTGGGAATTTGTTTATGATGCTCTGTCTTCTGATCATATTCCTTTTGATGTACATGCACTAACCTAAGCTCTTTCGATGGAATGAGTTGAGGCAAAACTGAGACTGGATTATCATCAAGGCTCAAACAAAACTTTTCAAGATCATCCCAGAATAAGTCCTCTTCATCAAAATTACCTTCTTACACTGTTTCAACCTGACAAATTACTTGGTCTCCTTTCTCTTGAAAGCACAAAACTTTCTCATGCCCATTCTGGTGACCCAAAACTGATGAAGATGCTAGTAGAGGCATGTTTCCTTCCTCAATATAGTTAGGAAGTTCTTCAGAAAAGAGGCTCTGCATCTCTTGTCCAGCACCTTCTTCACTCTGCTTATTGCGAAGAGGCTCTTTAAGTTGTATCTGATAAGATTCCTTCTATTTCATAGCTGTAGAAATCAATATTTGTATTGTCTCTCTATGCTCCTGCAACTCTTTGTCATGCAACTCCTTATGAGCTTCTAGCTCTCTTTGGAAATCTTCCTCTTTTGCAGCTGTAGAAGCACTAACCTTTATCAACTCTTCTTCACAAACTTCTTTCAGTGTTGCTAGTTGTCTTGCAAGGGTTACTTTTCTTCTTTGTTGTTCTACAATAACCTCTTCATATTGCCTCCATCTAGCATCAAACTTCTCCTTTTCTTATGTCCGCATATGCCCCTTCTGTGTTTTCAATATTTCTTCATAGTATTTCTTCTATTCTTCCAGCCTTTTATGCATAATTGACTCATGATGCATGTGCAGCTACACCAAATACTTCCTATGGAATTTCTCTTGATAAGCCAACCTTTCTTGTTGTTGTGCATGTGCTTAGTGGAAAAGATCCTCTTGCTGGATCCTCAATTCTTGTTGGAACTCAAATTCTTGTTGCCTCTTGGCATCTGCAATCTGCATAGACAAGTCTTGCAATATGTGTAATGGCATGTTTTGACATGGATGAAAATTATTCAATGGATCAAAATCATCCATAAATGTAATGAAGTCTGACCTGCTCCCTTGAGAGTGGTCCCACCATGTGTGCCAAAAACTGTTGAGGCTTAGAATTACCACCCCAACTCAGGCATTGGGGATTTATAGATATTCTATCCTGACAATGGAAACCTTCTCTAGCTGTGGGTGGACTATGATTGAGAAGGAGTCTCTGGATTCTAGGCCAGTTCCTATTGAATTTGGGATATCACTTGCTGATTGGAAACTGAATGGGAAAAGGGAAGAAGGATCTAAAACTGAATGGGAAATGGGGTGATACACCAAAACTTACTCCAGATCTATCAAGATTTTTCAAACCAGCATCCCCAACTACAAAATCACTGAGCTGCATTTATCATTCTCTACTCAACATAAAGGTTGACTAGAA
>MU223385.1:1076615-1093191 GCA_018584345.1 Thuja plicata
TCAACTGGTGATGACTTATGGTCTCCGGAAGTTGGGTCACCTGAAATAGCAGAAAATAATTTTCCTTCAAAATTTTTGGGTTTCAAAAGTTATTTTGAGCCGACTTTGATGTACTAAATTGAAAAATTAAATAATTCTAAGTTTGGTCGGCCCTAAGGGCTAAATTTCTGGAGCCTTCTCGGGCGGTGGAAATTGCCTATATAAAGAAGGCCCGTAGTGTTGTCTTAGTCAGTTCGGGACAGTTCTGGGTAGATCTGGGTAATAATTCGAGGCTTTGTCCTATAGAATATTGTAAGGGAAATGCCCATGTGGCTTTGCATATTGTAATTCTGAAAGT
Organism: Thuja plicata; assembly: GCA_018584345.1. NCBI lineage: Eukaryota > Viridiplantae > Streptophyta > Pinopsida > Cupressales > Cupressaceae > Thuja > Thuja plicata. Next base: position 1,076,953 of record MU223385.1, read on the forward strand.
TTGTAATTCCGCATTTGTGGAGATAATAAGAAGTCCATTTTCTGTTCTTGCAAATTGTTGTTGCTTCTCTGTTTCTGTTATGTGTTTGTGGTATTAAGGGGAGCACCCTTCATCATAATTATAATTCAGATCTCTCTAGTGTGCAAAATTAGTCACATTTTAAATGGAATAAAACAAATATTTATTCTCATTTATTGTCTTGTTGTGAGATATGTGATTCTCTTTCATGTTTTGATCAAAGGCATCAATTAAATGTTTGGTAGAAGTTATAGATTTGATGGGGTTGTGCAGGGATTTTGATAAGTAGGCTGGTTAGGATTATTGTTGAAGAATATTGTAAGGTGATATTCTTAGATCATATGTTATGGATGAAGCTCTGTTATAGGATATTAATATTTTTTATGACTCAAATACCCAATGGGATAAGGCATTGATCCTAGCTATTGTGGATTTTACAAGTCTATTGTTGTTTTAGACTCATATTGTTTCTTGCTGCAACAAATGATTAAATCACAAATATCATTACTTTTGTTGTATGTTGTTGATTTTTTTCATCTCATGCTCCATAATAATTGAGGATCAATAAGTAGATATCCCTTACTTAGTATTCTCTTGTTATTGTTGAGCCTTTTATGAGATTTATGCTTAAGTAATGCCAATCATGGGTTTGGTGTGTGTATTCGAGGGCATTAAAGGTACTCTGCCCACCTTGGTTTTGCATAACCTAAAGTGTAGAGGGGATCACTATCCTTGTCATTTGGTCCAGTCCTCTTAGGAATTTAATAATTGTTGGCTTCTCTATAGAATTTTTTGAAGAGTGTACTCGTAGCTTTTATAAGTGTAAACCATTTTCAGGAACCAAAAGATATAACTACCACTCATATTATTATTCCAATATGGCCTATTGAACAAACCTTTCATTTGCGCAAATAACAATAAACATGATAACCCACAATTCACATCTACATTTGTAAGTTTTGCATTAATGTCCTACCCTTACATTTTAATAAACATCCTCATATGCCTATGTAGTCACACTCTCAATAGAAAACTTAGTTTTTAAAACATATTATCTTATATCTACAACTTATTACATAATACTCTATTTTCATTTATTGAATATCTACAAAATCATGCCAAGTGTTTGTTATTTGATTTTCATTAAAATCTGCATTCCTACTACATCTATGTCAACCATGCTTAGATCACACTTCCCTCCTTATATCAACATGGAACCAGGTAGAAAAATTAGTTTTACAAAAACTGGAACATCAACCATTCGGTTAATCCAACTCCTTTCTTAGCAACTTCCCATTGATATTCAAAAGTTGAAAACTCAAATATCAAGCTCACATCTATTGAAGGTTGAATAATATTTAATATAATACTTGAATAACCCTTTAATAATTTAGATTGAATGTTATTTGATAACATGCTATCAAATATACTCTTTGAAGTTCCTGTTGGCATTTTACCAGCTCATGTCATTTGTTATACTATTCTTTTTGCCAATTGTCAAGTTCCTGTCATAGTGATGATAGAATCAAAATTTTGCATTACATAGTTCAGGAGCACAAGCTCCAACTTCTCTATTGTGATCATGATATGTATTGATATTCATCACCTCAAATTACAATTCAGATTAACACTTTGTATCTCTTCTTCATGAACATATATTATTCATGTTATCAAACTTCTTTTGCAACCACCAACTCCTGTCACAATGATGACAGAATCTAATCACACATTACAAACCTCTAAATATTATCCCTTGAATAAAAATGCAATTATACCAAGGATAAGAGATCCTTGTCTCATGTCCACAACATTGCAGTAACACATCAAACTGCATCATCTCAACATCTTTGTTAACCTCATCAACCAACTACTACATGTATAACAATCACATTCTAACACGGTCATGAATGTGTTGAGTATCTCCATTAGCATCTAACTCCCCCTTTGACAATGCACTTGACCTAGTCTAGTTAGACACTTGAATCTAGTAGACACTTGACCTAGTTGATATTAATTCCAACAACAACTCTTTTTCTCTTGGCAATCATGCCAACAACCCTTTGGGTCTAAATATTCCCAAAACCAAAAAAACACATTCAAATTCAAATTGCATCCATCCATCTACAAAAATTTGGACAACATAACACCATTTTCACACACTCATTTCAAATTTCCAAACTCATAAACCTAATTAGGCATCTATTCAAATCTGTCATGTGGGGGATATACTAAATCTCAATTGATAAGCTAATTCCAATATAGAAAAATCCAAGAAATGAAAAATAAATAGAGATATGAGAGTTCCTACCCCATCAAAGTTGAAAAACACCCAAATGAAGAAAGAAATGTGGAAACCCCACAAAATCTAATGAAATATTTGGAAAAGTAGAGCAATCTCGGTGTGATTCCAATGAATCAATAGTGAAAAAATTCCAACCAAACAATCACTCCCAACAAGCAAAATATCAATTTCTCTCAAGAGGGTTTTACAAATTTTGGAGCTCAAAAATGCATGTGTGGAAATGAACTCTATTTTTCCATTATAAAGTACTTTTTCCACTCCAAGTGAAAAGGCTAAAATAAAAGGCGATTAAAATAATAATTAAAAACCCAAATCAAATCACCCAACTCAATAAGAATTAAAATATATTGACCCCAATTAAATGGGATGCCACTACGAAAAATTGTAGGAAAATATAAATTAATCAATAATAATTAAAATCAACATTTAAAATCTAACTCACTGAGACAACCATGGATACTCTATAATGCATAAACTTATACTTGGTGATAGAGATGCTCCAAGGTGTGCTTGCACAAACACTATCTAGGACTTTACTTGTCGTAGCCTTCCCTAGATCCTAAGCTCACTTCTAGGACCTTAATAGTCTTTGCTCCTCTGGCCTAAGACTATCCTAACTCAACTCCAAGAGTTAATATCCTTGTGCTTCACCTTGAGGGATCACTAACATTAAGGTTACTTCCACTCTTCACTCTTCCTTGGGTGACTCCAAGTGTAAACTCTTCACAACATCTTCACAAGTACTGTAGGGGGTGAAACTCTTGCTAAGACAACTTCTTTCCTCCCACACAATCCCATTAGAATAGGACATCATTGGCTCTACAAAAAATCTCAAGAAAACTGAGGTATTTTTTCATTTAAGCCTTGTCAGTTAATTAAGACCCGAGTAGAAGTGAGCCTACTCGGTTAATTAAGACCCGAGTAACAATGAGCCTACTTGGTTAATGAAGCCTGAGTAACAGTGAGTTTTTCCCACTTCTCTCACAAAAATTCCAAACAATCCCAAAAACAAACTTTATATCCTGACACCCTTTTTCAAGACCTAAAGGATTTTGTTGGTCTTAGAATTCTAAGGTGCTCAGACAGTGGATTGCTATAATTCAGGGCTAATAGGACAAATAGGGCTATTTTTAGAAATCTTCTGATTTCTGCTCAAAAATATACCTTAATGGATTGGCCAAAGCCTAATCCTCTCAGAAGTTACCTGTAGGACCTCTATGCTTCCAAAACCATTCTTGGTTCCATCCTTTCAATCCTTCCCCTACAATTGCACGTCATTAGTTCATTGTCATGCACCTAACCAGGTACACTGGACTCGCCTAGGGCATGACCTTAAAAATAGCTAGCCAACTCTTCTAAGATCCTCCTTCCACATGTACACCGTAAAATATATTTCCTTCCATATCCCTTGGAGCCATGATGATTTTCACAGTGGAGAGATACGGGGAAGCCATGTTTCCTCAAACTGCCAAAACAACACCAGTAACTACTTTACTTGCAAAACACTTTGAAAAACTAAACTAATGAACTCAAAACAACTTCACTATTGAATGAAAAGTTCTTAAAACTATCTCTACTACACTAACACAACATTGGGTCACTTATTTAAATCCATCTATCAACTCTCAAACTCAAAACCATTTGACTCTATACGAAAAACCAGAACTCGAAGCTTTTTTCATTCAATATCCAAAATCACTCAATACATCTGTCTATTGCATCTCTCCTCAGAAATGGAATCCAACACCACTAAATATGCCTTGTCCATGATTCTAGGCTATTACATTTAAGACCCATCATCATTCTTTGAAGAGAATACTATTCTTCCAAATGTTTTAATGCAACTTTTGAAAACTGCAAATGTTGTCATGCAACATTTTGACAACAATGAAAACTTTGCATAAAACAAACTCTAATGATCTCCAATCGACCTAGAATGATGTAAAAATATTCTAAAGACTATTTTAGGCACATTTCTAACCTAGCCTAAGCCTTGAAGGTTTTTGGATTCATTTTCCCATTTTTAGGCTTAATCTACCTCTAACTACAAATAAAGCATTAACATCTAGGTTGGATTGATCCTAGTCAAATCCACCTAGGTACACACTTGTGAGACCTTCTAAGGTTTAAAAAAATCTCTATTGACTTGGCTAGGGTCATTAAAAGCCAAAAAAACTGGAGTAAGGATTAGCCTAGGTTCTCATGCACCACCCCCAAATGAAAAGATTTCAATCCATCCTTGGTTTGAGCAAGTTGGAATCAATGCCCAACTTCTTGAACTATGTCTCCTTGATCTAGGTAGCCTCTACATCTTCTTGTCCATGCTATTTTATTAGGTGCTCATAATATGTTCTCTAATTGGTCTTCTTGTAGGCCCTTGAATCAAGTATCTTCTCTGTGATGATCATATTTTGTTATTAGTATACAAAGGAAACATTTTTTGAGCCGTCGGTAACATGATCACTGAAAGACAGGTTTATAGTGAAACCTGACACAACAGTTCACAGAGGAACCCGACAAAAAATTTCACAAAGGAACCCGCCAAACAAGTTCATAGTGAACACCAAAAGACAGTCTAGAGAGAAAACCAAGAAGCAAAATGTCTACAAAGACATCACTTAGGAAAGACTACAGAGCAACCCGAGTACCAGTCTACCGAGAGAAAACTTTAATTCTGAGAAATGTGGATCTGAGTTACACGTCAGATAAAACACTTAAGTTTTATATTTAGCTTTAAAGCTTATCTTTAAAACCATTTCTTGAGGGACAAATAAAGCACATGTAATTATTTTAATCATTCTAACTAATTAAAAACATGAAAACTAGGAGATCAAGGTCAAGTTGTAAACCTTTGATCATAGAGTTATCATTGTAAAGCATGAGACCTATTTAGGTCAACTGTGTAATCAATCATAACAAAGGGATGTGATGATGATTTGTAGCCGTAGCAGAAATTTATGGATTAGAAAGAGAGTTTTATGCAGAAGAACAATAAAAGATGAAATCAGTTATGAAGAACAAGATTCAAGGCTACCAAGCATAACAGAGGTATTAATCAATCACTATAGGTGATACATCATATTGTAAACTTTAAAGGATTTGTACTCAAAAATTCATGATTGCATATAATCAGGTCAACAAGTATTTTTGACCGCATTCTAACGAGTGTAGAAAATAGAATAAATCCTTTAAGAAGGTAGATTTAACAATCCTTATGTAAATATCTTAACTGGGTGCACACTAAATAGTGTTGCTAAAACTCTTAACCAAGTAGACCTAACCAATCTAAAATGTTACTCCTAATAGTGTAAGATCATCAGAAGTGATCAAACTTGTAAGCCTTAATCGGCACCTTCCATTCTACAGCTAGTGAAGCTTTGTGGGTTTCATCCCCACCGTAGTTTTTACCTTCTAACAAGGGTTTTCTATGTTACCAATTCTTGTGTCATGTGTCATTACATTTCATGAATGTTTCTATGAATGTTAACATGCAATTAAGTTTATGATTTGATATTAAATGCATAAAGATAAGAATAGCACCTATGGTCAGTAATGCAAGGAATTGATTACTAAAGGATTAAGGGTTAATTGATAAAAGTTTTAAGGGTACTAATTTACCCCTCCCCTCTCAGTACACACCATTCCATTACTCCAACAATTGGTATCAGAGCTAGATCTCTTATTTGGAAAAGTTTAAATCACTTGAGAGAAAAGATCATACAATGGAAAGGTATAATCTAGATAAGAATATTTTGAATTAGAAGTTGCAGATATAGATCTTCTATGAGAAATACAAAGAAGCTAGAATCAAGATGAGAGAGATACTAGATGAAAGAAAGGTTATGGCATCTTTCTTTAATGAAATAGATCATGAAGAAGAGATACTTGATTTGTTTTAGTCATTAGTATCTACATCTAGCAATACATCAAACACATCTAAAGGAAGCATTACAAGTCTGAATGGTATCAATCAACATCTAACAAAGCAAGTAAAGGTACTGCAAATTGGCCAAGAGACACAGATGGTAAGGATGATTGATGTTATAAATAATGCTAGACAAGTTGAGAAAGAAAGAACACTATCTATTGATGATAGGAGGAAGATCACTGAAAAGCTACAAGAGAGAGAATAAAAAATAAAAAGACTTATTGAACATCATCATGAGATCACCAATCAAATTGTTCTTATGATATATGAGGAAAACTGAGTGAACATAGAATTTAATGGGAAATTGAAAGCCATTGGTGAGCTAAGAGAAGAAAATGAAAAACTAAAGCATGAAGTAAGGATTCAGCATCAACACAATGATATGATCAAGAAAGTTGAAGAAAGTACAAAAAGAATGGATGATTTTTTGGATGGACAAAGAAGAGTCAACAACAATACCAGTCTAGGTTATACCAAGCATGGAGAATCATCATACCAAGCTGATCAAAAAGATGTCTACACAAATCCAAGACCAAGGAAGTAGTCATGCAATTAATGTGGAAAACCAGGCCACACATCAAATGTTTGCAGAAGAAAAATTAAAGGTATTCCTAAATCCACATCTACATTCATAGGAAATTGTTATAACTGTAAAAAGAAAGGACACAAAGCACATGAATGCAAATCTAAGGTGAAACAACCAAATAAGGAAACCTACATGGAAAAATATTGTTCTACTTTCAAAATACATGGGCACACATCTCTTGAATGCAGGAAGAAGAAAAAGAAAGCATGGAAACCAAAAGAACAAGAAAATGCTTATCAACCAAAAAAAGTCGGTAACTCATATGTTTGGGGTTACAACACATGGACAAACTACACAGCATGTGGTAGATATGGACACATAGCCACAAACTACATGAGAAAATGGAAGAGAAGGTCTAGAAGCTGGACTAACCCTAGAATGGCATGCTTATATTTTCATAGGGTCGGTCATCTAAGCAAGGACAGCAGAGACTGAGTGACAGAGACAAGCACATTTTCCAATGGCAATACCATTGAAGACATCAGGAGAATGAGAAACAAAATGTGGAGGAAATCTACAAACATAGATGATGCTAGACCAAGCAATATAATTGGTGACACCTTATCCAATGGATCTGGTGATATTACCACCCCCACCTAAGCAGAACAAGTAAGTATGGAACTACACTATACCAAGTTATATTTTACATTAGTTCTAATATACATTAATAATATGCCAAATCAACATAAATAAAGATGCACTATGGTATTACTTGTTATGAATTTTTGAATCCAATCTCGTCAGTCAATACACATCGAGAATCATCTGTGTACCTGTAAAAGCTAAGTTGTTAATGTAAACCAGGCATCATCGGTAATCATGTAAAAGACAATTAGTCTTCACCATATATCGAGCACCGTCGGTGAACATGTGAAAGGTCAATTGGATTGACACTTACCCCAAGCATCTTATTTTCATCGAGGATGAAGTTGGTATGTTCCTTGAGCGACGCTGTCTTCAAAAACTGAGAAGTGGGTAACACATTTATTGCACAACTTAGGGAATCATCTATAAAAGGGTGACAAAAAATCTCATTCATTCACAAATAAATTAAGAATGAAGAGTAGAGTGAAGCAGAGCAAAGAAGAGAAAAATAGAGGCAAATAGAGTGAAGAATAGAGACCAGATTGCAGATCGACTCACAATCATATTCATGGTATTTAGATAGATTCATAGAATCTATAGCAGATCAATTGAGTAACTAAAGACTCACCAATTTCACATTTTTTTATGGGAAAATCCCTAATTTCCAGAAATAATGGCAACCACATCTCGTGTTTCCAAGATCAAGAATGTCAAAGATAAAAAGGTCAACCTAATCAAGAACTCTATATGTGAAGAGCCTAAGTACAAATTTTGTCCAGAGGTAGCTTCACAACTCAATGACACTAGAGTGTTCTCAAGCATACCACCTAGGGTTTTGCTAGTCGAGGATGTCCGAACCTATATCCACTATAAAGTTGTAGAAATCAGAGATCTAGAAGTTGAGGAAGATTACAAGAAGCTTTGCACATATGGAAACATCAAAGATGAACATAAACACTTCGAGGTGAAAGGGCTGAAAAATTCCCTAATGTTCCCAAAGGAGTTCAGGATCGAGTGGATCTAGATAGTTCTTAGCCAGGTACATGATCGAAAGATGTGGCTAGACAAACCAAAATATATCACTAAGGATGTAATACACATAGTGACCGGTTATCCACTAACCAAAAAGGAAAAAGCACTCAAACATCCTCCTTGACCCGACATAGGAAATATGACAGGTGCAGTATGGGATGGCAGAGGATTGAAGGTTAATTCCATCACCGATCTAGAATTGAAATTCAGTGCATGTGTGCTGGGATACAATGTATTCCAAGCTAGCAGACTGAATAGTATTGCATGCAGAGCAATTGACACTAGTCACAAGGTTGTGAAGAAGGGTCTACAACTGGATCTATCTGAGCTTCTAATGAAGCAAATAGAGGAGAACATGAGGACCATTAGATCAACAAAATCTAATTCATGTAAGTTTGGTTCACTCCTCATGTATATATTCTTCTACTTTCAATTATTCTTCCCATCTATGGGTAATGTTAATTGGGACACTATCCGACCAGTGACAATACAAATTAGTGAATTTATTAAGTCACTAGGGGACAACTTTACATCATCCATGGATGAATACTTCACCAGATTCAAGGATAGAATGAAGAAAAGGATGAGGATACTAGAAAAACTGGTGGATCGATATAAAGATGATATTTGTTTCATAGTGGACATTGATACAACCTTGATCAAACCAGTTATACTAAGGAAAACATGGTTAGTACCTCTTGATTATGAAATAAATATAGATCAGGCCACAAATGCTAATGATGCATTATTGAATGAACCACTGGAAAAATCATTACCAAGATTTGGCACCTATGAAGAAGCTAAGGCCAGAATCAAAACAGGCTTAGTTGTTAAAAAGATAGACAGAAATAAGACCAAAATGGTGAAAACACTTGAAAAGAAGTTGTTAGTAAACAATGAAGAAACATAACAACAATAAGCCATTGAGGGAAAATCACCCATCGGTGAAGGTGAAAAATTGAGTGACTTTGAATAAATAGAGTATGATGCACCACCCCCAAAGAAACCAAGGACAACTACTACATCAAGAACAAGGATTCAAACTAAAAAAGCACACTCACCACTGGTTAAGAAAAGACAAGTGAGGACTTATAAAAGAAAGCCTCAAAATAGGAAAACATCCAAACCAAAGAGGAGAAGGAGATTAATCTAAAGCAAGGAAGATAAGGAAGACACTGAACAATATGAAAAACCTGAAAAGCACAAAGTTCCTACAAAATTTGATGAGATTGATGCATCAATAGTCAAGATAGGTAGCATATCAAATGCTAAAATAAGGAAATGGTTAACCTTATCTCCTGAGGATCAGAAAAATATTGAAGAAGCCATCATATATGCAATGATTGTATTCAAATATATACCTATATAGTTTGATAAGATAATGCCACAAGAAATTAATGACAGACTATCAAGAAGGTGGACATATGCACTAAATTTTGAAAGACAAATAAGGGAAAGATCCCTAGTTTCAATTATGCCACCTGAGTTAAAGATGGAAGAAATTGATGAAATGATGAAGAAGCATTCAAAGAAGTTCTCAAAAAAATTGAGAGCCTACAAATTACTATAGGGAAGCTTAATAGATCTTAACAAAGAAAGTGATAAAGCTTGGAGATAAATACTCAATCTACCTAAAGAGGATACAAGCCCCGAGAAGCCTCACAATGAAGAGAAAGAGGCAACATCAAGCCCTGAACACATCTTAACAAATAACATTGAGGATGTCAATCCAGTTGATCTGAAAACACAGGAAAGAAAGGACATGGATGACATACCTCAGATTTTTCAATCATTAAAGGACACAACAGATGTCATAATCCAAGATTTGACAATAATAGATATCACTGGTGATCCTGCCGACGAGGTAAAGGCAGATGAAGATGTCACTGGTGCCACTGAGAAAATCAAGAAACAGAACACTACAATGGATGTTGCACAAAAAAACATACCAGGTGACATACCATTATTGATACAAGCTATCAATATCATCTCAGAAAAGGAGAAGTCACTAGACCATGATGGAAGCATACCCGAGGATAAGGGTGAAGAAGAGCAGAAAAGCACAATTGATGAACAGAAAGTAACAGATAGAGAGAAGAAAGATGTAGGTGAAAAAAAAGGTGATACCACTCCAAATTATATTGAAGGAGAAGTTTTAGATAAAGCTAAGGTTGATATGGAGACATCCACTACCAACCAATAGGTAAATATCGAGCAGCAGGTAAAAGGCACAACACCCCCAAAGCCTTCACCAAGTACATCAGACGAAGCAAAGGATCTTTCTATGGTACTACATACAATTGGATTCACCACAATTGCAAAGAAAAAGAAGAAGAGAAAATCTCTAGTTACATTGGATGAAATCATTGAAATACCAAAATGTGATCCTAGGACATTGGAACCAAAGTCACTTACAAAGTATGTAGAACTTTTTAAAAGGAAAGCTATACAAGACAAGCTCAAAAAGGAGACCAAGGACACATAGGTACTAGAATATACAAAGGATATACTATTGAATATTGTACCTAATATTGACATTGATAAAAATGTAACTATTCTTGATCAATTAGCAGTTCTTACCGAAGTCATCACATCACAGAATGTAGATGCGGAGAAGGCAATAGAAGAACGTGCAGAGTAGAAGTACCAATACAAACTAACAAATAAAATCAGCCAAGAAGTGGCAGAGAACAAGATAAAGCTATCTGAACTATTCAATACATTGGAACCAATTATTTTAGAAGTTATAACCTTAGTTCAAAAGTTATGCACCATAGAGAAATTCACTAAGGAGAATAGTGAAAAGATTTCAAAGATAGAAGCAGATCTTAATGCTAGTGCACAAAGTCTTACAACCAATGACAATGCATTCAAGTTGCATTATGATAAGATAATGGAAGCAAAAAGGTTGAGACTTGAGATTCAAGAGGCAGAATCCAAATTTAGAGATGAGGTAACCGAGCTCCAACCTCTACTACTACCAAATCTCACATTATAGCAACAATATATGACTTCAGCAAGATCATTGATTGCCACCCCGGAAATGTATGTAACAAAAATCATATATGATATGCATGCAAGAATCACCTTGGAAATCATGTCCCTTGAGCACCTCAAAGAAAAATGGGAAAATAAAATAGAGGACATTCAAAATTCACATTCCCACATTTTTGACAAATTGTAAGTATTACACCTTTGTCATTATTATAAAAAAAAGGGGGAATTGATATGATAAAAGGGGAAATGATTTGGTGTGATAAGGTGAAAGGGGGGAATAATGAAAGGGGGGAATATATGTATAAAGGAAAGTATATATACATGTACATATACTATACTGAGGCATGCACATAGGGGGAGTCATATTGACAAGGTAAACACATGGTGTATATACTAAATATTTTATTTTTGCACATATTAGTTTTTTGATACTAATGTCAAAGTGGGAGATTGATCATCATATTTTGTCATTAGTATACAATGGAAATAGTTTTTGAACCATCGGTAACATGATCACCGAAAGATAGGTTTATAGTGCAACCCAACACAGCAGTTCACAGAGGAACCCGAAAGACAAGTTCACAGAGGAACCCGACAGACAAACTCACAGTGAACACTGACAGACAGTCTACAAACAAAACTGAGAAGAATAATGTCTACAAAGACATCACTGAGGAAAGACTATAGAGAAACCCAAGCACTATTCTACCGAGAGACAACTTTAATTTTGAGAAATGTGGATCTGAGTTACACGTCAGATAAAACACTTAAGTTTTATATTTAGATTTAAATTTTATCTTTAGGACAAGTAAAGCACATGTAATTGTTTTAATCAGTCTAACTGATTGAAAACATGCAAACTAGGAGATCAAGCTCAAATTGTAAACATTTGATCATAGAGTTATCATTGTAAAGAATGAAACCTTTTTAGGTCAACTCATTATATAAATAGATGTGTAATCAATCAGAACAAAGGGATGTGATGATGATTTGTAGCTATAGCATACATCTATGGATCAGACAGAGATTTTTATATAGAATAACAATAAAAGATGAAATCAGTTATGAAGAACAAGATTCAAGGCTACCAAGCAGAATAGAGGTATTAATCAATCACTATAGGTGATACATCATATTGTAAAATTTAAAGGATTTGTGCTCAACAATTCAGGATTGCATATAATCAGGTCAACAAGTATTTTTGACTGCATTCTAACAAGTGTAGAAAATAAAATAAATCCTTTAAGAGGTGGATTTAACAATCCTTATGTAAATCTCTTAACCGAGTGCACACTAAACAGTGTTTCTAAATCTCTTATCCGAGTAGACCTAACCAGTCTAAAATGTTACTCCTAACAGGGTAAGATCATCAGAAGTGATCAAACTTGTAAGCCTTAACTGACACCTTCCATTCTACAGATAGTGAAGCTTTGTGGGTTTCATCCCCACCGCAGTTTTTACCTTCTAACAAGGGTTTTATGTGTTCCCAATTCTTGTGTCATGTGTCACTACATTTCATGAATGTTAACATGCAATTAAGTTTATGATTTGATATTACATGCATAAAGATAAGAATAGCATCTATGGTCAATAATGCAAGTAATTGATTACTAAAGGATTAAGGGTTAATTGATAAAAGTTTTAAGGGTACTGATTCACCCCTCCCCTCTTAGTTACACCATTCCATTATTCCAACACTCTTCTCTTTTAGGTAGTGTAGGGTTCAGATTCAGATCTTCCACCTCTTGTATAACCTCTGTAAGGCTCTGGTATGGATTTGGAGTAGGCCCCTTATAGAGGACCAAATATTCTACATTGAAGACCAGAGATAGACCAATATTTTCAGGGAGCTCTACCTTATAGGCATTGTTGCCATATTTGGCCAGAATAGTGCATGGCCCCAATCTTCTCATTTGCAACTTATGTGGTACTCCCTTTTGTAGTCTGGCTTTGTTCAGATGGACCATGACCAGATCCCCTACTTAGAAATGAAATTCCTTTTTCCTTTCATCCACCTTTTGCTTGAGTTTTGCTACATTCTCTATTAGTGTCTTTCTCACTATTTCATGCACCTCTTTCATGGTGTGTGTGAATTCTTTAGCATAACCACTACCCTTGGCTTCATCTTTCATTTCTTTGAGATCAAATATACCTCTAGGGTGTATTCCATAAACAATTTCAAAAGGACTCTTTCCAGTAGTCCTATTCACAGTATCATTGTATGCATACTCTACCTGTCCTATGAGTTGATCCCAAGTTTGTCCATACTCCTTTGTGAGACACCTCAATAGGTTCCCAATGATTATATTAACCACTTCTATTTGGCCATCTATCTTAGGGTGATATGTAGACCCAAAGGATAGATTGGTTCCCAATTTGTGCCACAATGTCTTCCAAAAGTGACTCATGAATGTAGTGTCTCTATCAGAGACTATGCTTAAGGGAAATCCATGGATTCTTACCACTTCCTTGAAGAATAATTGTGCAATATGATAAGCATCATGCACTATCTTACATGGGACAAAGTGTGCCATCTTACTTAACCTATCCATAATGACATAGATACTGTCCATTCCTTGTTTTGTCTTCGACTGTCCCACAACAAAATCCATGCTCAAACATTCCCAAGGTCTACTTGGAATGGGGAGAGGTTGATAAAGGCCTATATTTGAGGATGTGCCCTTGGATTTTTAACACACCACACAACATTCCACATACTTTCTAATGTCCAAATTCATTTTGGGCCAAAAGTAAAACCTCTGCACTAACTCTTAAGTCTTATTGACTCCAAAATGGCCACTAAGTGCACCATTGTGCTTTTATTTGATCAGATTTTCCCTAATTGATCCTCTAGGGACACATAACTGAATCCCTTTGAACAATAGATCACTTTGCATAGTTTATTCAGAAAATTCACTATGAAAATGATTTTTATACTCCTTACATATCTTGTATGCTTCTGCAAAGTCTTCATCTTCTCCATATAGATCTTTGAAACTATCAATACCCATGCTCTGGAATTGAACTTATTGCACTATCAGCAGTGTTCTACTAAGTTCATTAGCCACTTTTTTTTTCACTCCTTTCTTGTGCTTGACATTGAAGGTGTAAGCCTACAAGTATACCCATTTCATGTGCTTTTGACTGAGCTTGTCTTGTGAATTCGGGAAGCTAAGTGCTTGATTGTCTTAATACACCACAAATTCCTTTGGAAGATGATAGTGCCTCCATTTTCTTAGTTCTTGGACTAGACCATACATCTCTAAGTCATAGGAAGAATACTTCCTCTTAGCATCACTGAGATTCTCACTGTGAAAAGCCACTGGTCTTCCTTCTTGGCTTAGTACCACTCCAATAGAAACATTTCTAGCATCACACTCAACTATGAAGAGTGTCTCAAAGCTTGGTAATATCAAGATAGGTTGAGTGGAAATCTTCTTCTTCAACAACTCAAATCCTTGGTCAGATTGCTCATTCCATCAGTGTTTGTCTATTTATTCTATTTCAGCAACTTTAAACATAAATCAGATATATATCAATTGAAGCTTAATTTAAGAACACATAACACATGATATGATTATGGGGAAACCTTGATCAGAGAAAAACCCCAGTGGGAATTAGTACCCAAAAATATTGCACTAGTATAATGAACCTATTAAAGTTCATTTGCCCTGTTATGAGCAGTCTTTACAATGCATGTACAATGACCTGGTTAAGGGTTTGACCCTATTAGGATTATTTTACAAATAACCTTGTTAGGGGTGAGGACTCACTATCTAAGAAGCTCACTGCTCAGTAGGATGAAGGCTACAACCTCCTTGATAATAGATATACACTATATCCAAAAGTGAACTATTGTATGTGACACAATTGTCTGATCAGTTCCGGTTATGAGCTGATGCTCTTATAATCTTAAAGAGATTTATCTTATTCTAACATCTTATAATATTCTTTTATATCTCTGCTCTACATATTCAATGACCCTTCTTAATACAACTTTGCATGTTATATATGTATGTCCATGCCTGAATAGACGCGACTATAAACCAGACCTTAGTCAGCCTAAAAACAACATTCACAACGCTTCCAAACAAATTGGATAAAGTGTGCCTAAAATAATGTTTAATACATCATTACAAACTTATTACAATAGGTGCTTAGCCTTTACAAAACAAAATATTACACGCTAATCAAAAAATTGAAGTCGGCTTCATACTCTATTTTCTAGACTGCTAGTGTACTTGTTCTTTCTGTAACTTATATGTACTAACATTCCATACCATGCGTGTATAGGGTAATCATAACAACATATCATAGAGCTTATGTCTAAAGGCACTTAGTCTGAATTGGTCGTACACACGTGCGTTGGTGCTCTGATCATCTGTATATCTCTTTTTTGTCTTGTCTTTTATACTTAGTCAATTTCCACTTCAAAGTTTGTTGTCAAAACTTCATATGACTTTGTTGCCATAATGAAAACACAAAATAAGTCATATACTCCCTGGGATTTAACTTGCCAACAATCTCCCCCTTTGTCATTAATGGCAACAAAGGAATGTGGCCAAGTTACTCAAAATTGACTAACACCAAAAACTTTATATTATCTTCCTTTAACATATACTATATCATATTTATTTTTCATATATATACACTACTCCCCATATATACTTTACTCCCCCTTTGACATTAATGACAAAGGTGTCAAAATTGTAAGTCTCTAGATACTTACTCCATGTACACATCTGGATAAGCTATCTGTAGATTCTTGATCTCTTGCTGCCAGAATGCCTT
>MU223385.1:1093607-1124671 GCA_018584345.1 Thuja plicata
TAAGGAAAAATTCTTTATCAGTTCATTCAATCTTTCCTTTTTATACTCATCTTCTGCAATTCTAGTAGTTGAGTCTACTAAACTTGTAAAGTGTGCTTTGAAGCTTGTTAGGATGCTATCTACATCAACTGACTGAATTTTAGCCACTTTCTTGTCTGCAGGCACTAGGTCATTCAGAATGTTCACTGAATCCAAAAAGAGAGGGTTTATCATAACTTGTTTCTCTTTGGCTTTTTCCATGGCTAGGACACTGATCTTGATCAAGTCTTCTTCTCCCCATGCATCTAGACTTGCTGAGTCAAGAGTTAAACTTAACAACAATGAAGTTGATGGTTGAATGGATGGGGGTGAATGTAGTATTCTGACTAGTATCCATGCATTCACTTTTTACTGGGATCTCCATGACTGGTGTCTCATTAGTTTTATTATCTTCCTCTTTATTCAAATCTGTTGAATCTTTAGAGGGAACTTCATCTTGTTGTAAAGATGTGTCATCAGCGCATACCTCCTTTGTCTCTTTAGTACTTACAAATGATTTTTCAACTTTTTCCATGTCATTTTCAGAAGCGGTCATGGATATCTTGATATCATCAATTACAATAGTTTCTTCTAAATATTTGGCTGTATCAGAAGGTGATGTGATCTTGGGCGCTGAAACCTGTGGACCTGTCATATGCGCACCTTGAATTACTGGTTTTGTAACCTATTTGGGAGGAACTAGAGTTGCCTTATTTGTAGGCTTCGTTGATGGATACATATGTCTATCCAGAAATACCCACTCAAAATATTTTTGAGTCTCTTCACTAACCAAATCATACTCTTTATTCATGATATGAAGTGTTCTAGTTTTGATTCTGAGATGAGGTTTTACAAAGCCCAACAGTATAGCTTTCTCATCATGCGAGAAAATAGGGAGAAGACTATCTAATTTTTCTTCTCTTATCCTCATATCCTCTTTAATTTCTTTCCTTTTTAATATGTCCAGTATGTTCCATACTTTGTCTGGTATGACTATCTTGAGTTCCAATACTAACTTTTTGAACTTGATCATATGAGATAAAATCATTGAATGAATTTCAAATTTGTCTATCTCTTGGTATTTGTCGTAGACATTCTTGATGGATTCTAATATTCCTTCATTAACAATTATTTTCTTTAGAACTGTTAGACTAGGTATAAATCCTACCTCAGGAGGAGCTTGAGTGTTCTTTACCTTGCTCCTTGTGGTCCTTGAGGATGGATGATTTGTAGGAACTTTCTTCTTCCTTATGTTCAACTTGCTGGGTACAGAAGGTGGAGAAGATTCTAGATCAATGGTAGTTGATGGCGTAGATTTCCTTCATTAGATTTCTTTTTCTTCTTCTTAGGCATATCATCAAACTTTTCCATTTTTACTTCTGCAGGAGTTTTATCAAGTTCTTTAGCTATCTTAGCTTCCCTAGCTCTATCTAGGTCTTCTTGTGTAACACCATGAACTTTTAGGATATTTGAAGTAATCCTTGATGCCTTCCTTTTGTTGTCTTTACTATACAAGACAGAATCAACTTTATTTGTCTTTTCTCTATAAGTACCCCATCTAGGTTCATTGGGATCCTTGGGTGCAGATAGGAGGACTTGTGCATAACCTTCCAAAACATGTTCTTCAACTTCATATCTGAGAGGGTGAATCTATTTTGTTCTAGGCTCAACTGCCTCTATACAAGTACAGTCAGTCTCCACCATTAAGCAAATGGTGTCTTTGTATTTCTCAACTATCTTCTCAGGTATCTTGAACCTCTTCTGCATCTTGATCCTAAATGTTTTGATATCCATGTCCATAGAATCCTTCACGCTACTTTCTGAAGTAGGCTTTAGTGAAATTTGTGACATGGTAGGTTTACTTCTGTCTAGGTAAAGATTTGCAACTTTACCAACAATGTGGAAGTACAAATAGATGATAAAAGAGCCAAACCTGAATATCTTTCTCTTGTCATGCTTAATAGCTCAAATTTTGTCAATCAATTGAGTGCACAATATCTCACATAGATTATACTGAGTATTGTCCTTCACCATTTTTACTGCTGCTAGGACAGTAGCTGCAGATACACTATTTAATCTTCTTGCGTGTTGAAATTTTTAACCTAGTATCATGGTGACTAGTTTTATGTCATCTTCCTTAATGGGATCAACTGTCATACCACGCCTATCACTTCTAGATAAACAAGCTTGTTCAACCTGATTTTTCACATCTTTACCAGTTGGAAGAACTGGTCTTGTCTTAGGAAGTCCATTCATGTCATGAATTAGGTCTGTAGTAATGCAGATGGGAACTTCAGCAATCCAATAGAGGTCATCATGTATTCTGCTCAATAGGATTTTCACCCATTCTGGCTCATAAAACTTGTGTGCATTAGAGTACTCAAAGATAGGGTTATCAGTGAGATGCGCGTATTCATCCTTGAATGAATAGTCTGGTTTCATCATTGAGGCCATGAGAGTAGCAATATTGTTATCTCCAACCGTTTCCTTTTTATAGTATATGTACGCGCGAATATCTTCTACATGCACGACTCCTAGCGGAATCTTAGAAAATGCTCCTTCTACATCATCTAGTATAGACTTGAAGGGATGCTTCTTAAACACAAATCTTTTCCTTTTAGCAATGTCGAATACAACTGGAGTGGCCATACTTACTTTTTACTTGGATAAATAGGGTTTCATGACAATTCAAAATGATGTGACTGTTAGGGTTCCGTTTCAACTTGCAATCTTTTCACCAACTGATCAAATTGATACCTTTGAATGTTTTATGCTTAGTGCTCCTGTGCTCTGCAAATTTTATGATCTCAGATGTAAACAATGAGAATAATCAATCAATCCACCAATTTGTATAAATTTTTTCTGCATTTAATGTCGTACGTGCTTTCACTGAGACTTTCAAAATTTATTCAGAAAGTAGTATAGACAATGTATGAATGCATACTGCATTCTCTTGTTATCACTGAAATGAATTCAAAGGTGCATACTCAAAAATGAGTATACCAGCCATGCAGGGGTTTAGAGCTAGAATAGCTCCCCCTAAGACCATTAGGGTCAACTATCCAGAAGTAGAAGGTGCATCCACTAAGGATGCATCTACTACCTTGTTCTCTTCATTATCCTTCTTTATTTCAACCCATATTTTATCTGAATCAACTTTATCTTGTACAAACTTAACTTCTCCTAATTCCTCAAATAGAGACTTTTTAGGATTTTCTTGTCTTTGTGTTCTTGACCTGCAAAACTTTGAGATGTTTCCAGATTTTCCACATGAGTGATAGATGATAGGAGGTCTGATGTTATTCTTCAGCATGCTACATTGTTTAGCTATGTGTCCATTGTAATTACATATCTGACATGTAATGTTCTGCAAGTTTCTTTGAGATTGATTTCTCTGATTATATTGAGTCTGATTCCTTTGGTTCATTGTGACTTATTTCTTTGATTTGTCCTATAATGAATAGCCTTGTGACCAAACTTGTTATAGGAGTAACAATAACCATTAAAAGGTCTTACTTCTTTCCAATCTCTTTCCAAGTGTCCATGCTTGTTACAAGCATAACAAGTTATGTTAACTTGCTTGAGTTCATCTTTAGGTGGTTCAGTTTTAGTCTCTGCAATATTATCTTCTTTCTTTGCTTATATGGATGCTTCTTGTGCTTTCTTTGTTTCTTGCATTGAATTGATTTCAATTTGAGCTACACTATATCTCATACCAGTGGTATCACCTTTTAGCTTTTGTGCATAAAGTTGTGATTGAATTAGATCAAAACTTGTGTGTAGTTTATCAATCTTATCTTTTTCTTCTGATAATTCAGCTTCAATTTTATTCTTGATTCTTTCTAACTCCAAGATTTTCACATTAGCTTGCACGAGTTCTTCATCTAACTGTTTACTTTCTTTGTTCTTCTCTTCAATAGTTGTTTAGCTTTCAATTGACTGATCATTCAATTCTTCTATCTTATCCTTTAAAGACATGTTTTCTTCATTGAGTTTCTTGACCATTTTACCCAAATCATTTGTAGAGCAATCTTTCAAATCTTTTCTTAACTTTTTGATAGGCATTTGTGAGCCATCAACCTTTAGTTTAAGTTCCTCATTTTCTTTCTCAGATCTATCTAGATCTTCAAGGGTTGCTTCAAGATTCTTTTTTAGATGTTTTTCTTTTGTTGAATCCATGATCTCCTCAAGTGGTTAAACTTTCTTTCAGAGGTTCAAAGCTCTGATACCAATTGTTAGAAACACTGAGAGGGGGGGTGAATTAGTATTTGTCTATTTATTCTATTTTAGCAACTTTAAAAATAAATCAGATATATATCAATTGAAGCTTAATTCAAGAACACATAACACATGATATGATTACGGGGAAACCTTGATCAGAGGAAAACCCCGGTGGGAATTAGTACCCACAAATATTGCACTAGTATAATGAACCTGTTAAAGTTCCTTTGCCCTGTTAGGAGCAGTCTTTACAATGCAAGTACAATGTCCTGGTTAAGGGTCTAACCCTATTAGGATTCTTTTACAAATAACCCTATTAGGGGTGAGGACTCACTGTCCAAGAAGCTCACTGCTCAATAGGATGAAGGCTACAACCTCCTTGATAATAGATATACACTATATCCAAAAGTGAACTATTGTATGTGACACAATTGTTTGATCAATTTTGGTTATGTGCTGATGCTCTTATACTCTTAAAGAGCTTTATCTCATTCTAACATCTTATGCTATTCTTTTATATCTCTGCTCTGCATATTCAATGACCCTTCTTAATAAAAATTTGCATGTTATATATGTATGTCCATGCCTGAATAGACATTACTATAAAAAAGACCTTAGTCGACCTAAAAACAACATTCACAATGCTTCCAAAAAAATTGGCTTAAGCGTGTCTACAATAATTTTTAATACATGATTATAAACTTATTACAATAGGCACTTAGCCTTTACAAAACAAAATATTAGACGCTAATAAAAAAACTGAAGTCGGCTTCATACTCTATTTTCTGGACTGCTAGTGTACTTGTTCTTTTTGTAACTTATCCATACTGATATTTTGTACCATACATGTATAGGGTAAGAATAACAACATATCATAGAGCTTATGTTTGAAGGCACTTAGTCTAAATTGATTGTACGCACCTACACTGGTGGTCTGATAATCTCTATATCTTTATTCTATCTTGTCTTCTATACTTAGTCAATTTCCACTTCAAAGTTTGCTATCAAAACTTCATATGACTTTTTTTCCATAATGACAACACAAAATAAGTCATATACTCCCTAGGAGTCAACTTGCCAACATCTAACATAGGATCACAAATAGCACTAAATTGTTTAATGAACTTCCTATAGAACTGAGCTAGACCATGAAAACTTCTTACCTATGTTGCAGATTTGGGAGTAGGCCAGTTGAAAATGGCTTCTACCTTGCTTGGATCCATCTTGAGACTTCCTTGAGACAATACAAACCCAAGATATACTAACTCTTGCTTGAAGAATTCACACTTATCCAAATTGATCATAAGCTTTTCTTCATGCAACCTTTTGAAAACAACCTGCAAATGTCTAAGATGTTCCTCTTTAGTCTTGCTAAAGATTAGTATATCATCTAGATATACTACTACAAATTTTCCAATGTAGTCTTTTAGAACTTCATTCATAAGTCTCATGAATGTAGATGGGGAATTTGAAAACCCAAATGGCATTACAAGCCACTCATACAAACCTTCTATGGTTTTGAAGGATGTCTTCCATTCATCTCCCTCATTGACTCTGATTTGGTGATAACCACTCTTTAGGTCAATCTTTGTAAAGTACCTTTCTCCTCCTAAACAGTCCATTAGGTCTTATATCCTAGGAGTAGGAAACCTATACCTAATGGTGATTTAGTTAATAGCTTTGGAATCCATTCATAGCCTCCAAGTTCCTCCCTTTTTGGGTGCTAGGATAGTGGGTACGACACATGGGCTAATACTCTTTCTAATCAGGCCTTGGTTTAGGAGCTCTTGGATTTGCTTGGAAATTTCCTCATTTTTTTGAGGGTTCATCTTATAGGCAGCTTTGTTAGGAAGGGTAGCTCCTAGGATAAATTCAATTTGATGAATAATATCTCTCTTAGGGGGTAGGCTTGTAGGTTGTCCATCACTGACAATGTTACTATACTCTTTAAGTAACTCTTGTACCTCTTTTGGAATCTCTATCTTCTTGACCATCTTCTCTGCATCTTCTTCTTTTGGTTTTAAAACAAAAGCATATGCTACTCCCTCTCCTTCCTCTAGAGCTTGTATGAACTCCTTCTCACTCACCAATAGGATATTAGGACCTGAATTCTTCACTTCTCCTTCATCTAACAGTGACTGTATTTTAAAGGTCACACCATCCTTTTTAAAGGAATATGCATTCTTAAATCCATCATGCATGGCTTCTCTGTCAAATTTCCATGGCCTACCAAGTAAAAGGTGACATGCATCCATAGGTAGGACATCACACAATAAATTATCCCTATATCTTCCAATTGATAATTCCACGCATGCTTGTTCATTCACAAGGACATGTCCTTTGTCCAACCAAGTAACCTTGTATGGGTTACTGTGTGGAATCCTCTTCATTTTTAGCTTACTAACTGCTTCCTCTAATACAATATTATTAGTAGACCCTGAGTCTATGATGACTCTACATACTTTACCCATCATCTTTCATTTCACTCTAAAAAGTGATCTTCTCTGGCTTGGCTCCTCTTTCACTGGTTCTTTGATCAGTGTTCTTCTTGTCATCAGATTCTCTCCTTCCTCTAATTCTAGGGGTACCTCAGGGTGTTTACTTCCACCACTAGACTCCTCTTTCACAAAATTAACTCTCATCTCCTCCTTGAGAAGTAGAGCTCTTCTCTAGACACCTATAGGCAGGATGTCCCATCTAATTACAGTGATAGCTTTTCATTGTTGAAAAGTAGGAACCTCTTCCTTGGCTACTGTCTCTTCATCTCCAATTATTGTTAGAGTCTCTTCCTCTTCTTGAGCTTCATTATTTTTGTTCTGTCAACTTAGTCTCTCCTTGATTCTTGGACTCTTAACTTCTACCACCATTCCCACTTCTCTATCCTCTATTATCTCTTCCTCTACCTCTGCCTCTGGTGTTACTGGAGTCTTATTTCTTTCTCAACTTTTCTTCCACCTTTATTGCAAGTTGGTGGCATCTCTGAATAGTGGTAGGAGTGAATAAACTCAACTCATTTTGAATAGTCCATTTTATACCATTAAGGTATCTAGCTACCTTCACACTTTCCTCTTCTTTAATTCTTGATCTCATGCATAGCCTTTGAAACTCTTCAGTATAAGAGTTAACATCCAAGTCTTTTTGCGTAAGAATTTGTCTCCTTTTATGCAACTAAATTTCATAGTCTTCAGGTACATATGCTTCTCTAATTTTGGCTACCATAGCCTTCCAAGTAGCTATGGGTCTCTTTCCTTCCTTCTCTCTCTCATCTTGGATAAATTTCCACCAAGTGAGTGTAGACCCTCTAAGTCTAGATTTATAAACTTTAACCTTTTGAGCTTCAGTAATTCCATCACATTCAAAGTGATTTTCTAGTCCTTCTATCCAATCTAGGACTATTTCTAGTTCCATCTTTCTAGTGAAGATAGGAACTCCTTCTATTGCTTTACCACTCAAATCCTTTAATGCCTTTAAGAATGGTTCCTTAGTGAGGATAGGGTCAGCTTCAGGGACTTCCTCATCTAATGCAATCTCCTTACTCTTTCCTTCAACCTTGTCCTTCACTTCTTTAGTCTTTTCTACCACTTGGTCCACTTTGTGTTCCAATTGTGCCAATCTCTCTCTGAGCAATCTATTTTCTTCTTTTTGATCATCTACCTTCTTTTCCAACTCCACATTTTTCACCATTCTAGACTCTCCTACTGACTCTGCTAATTGGAACATTCACCACAAGCCAAATCTTATTGGCTCTGATACTAATCTGATAGAGATGCTCCAAAGTGTGCTTTTAAAAACACTATCTAGGACTTTACTTTTCCTAGCCTTCCCTAGATCCTAAGCTCACTTCTAGGACCTTAATAGTCTTTGCTCCTTTGGGCTAAGACTATCCTAACTCAACTTTGAGAGTTAGTCTCCTTGTGCTTCACCTTGATGGATCACTAACATTAAGTTTACTTCCACTCTTCACTCTTCCTTGGGTGACTCCAAGTGTAAACTCTTCACAACATCTTCACAAGTACTGTAGGGGGTGAAACTCTTGCTAAGACAACTTCTTGCCTCCCACACGATCCCATTAGAATATGACATCATTGGCCCTACAAATTATCTCAATAAAATTGAGTGATTTTTTCTTTTAAGCCTCCTCAGTTAATTAAGACCTGAGTAACAGTGAGCCTACTCGGTTAATTAAGACCTGAGTAACAGTGAGCCTACTTGGTTAATGAAGCCTGAGTAACAGTGAGTTTTTCCCACTTCTCTTACAAAAATTCCAAACACTCCTAAGAAAAAACTTAATATCCTGACACCCTTTTGCAAGACCTAAATGATTTTGATGGTCTTATAATTCTAAGGTGCTCATACATTGGATTCCTATAATTCAGGGCTAATAGGACAAATATGGCTATTTTTAGCAATCTTTTGATTTCTGCTCGAAATCTTCCTTAATGGATTGGAAAAATCATAATCCTCTTGGAAGTTACCTATAGGACCTCTATTCTTCTGAAACCATGCTTGGTTCCATCCTTTCAATCCTTCCCCTACAATTGCATGTCATTAGTTCATTGTCATGCACCTAATCGGGTACATTGAACTCGCCTAGGGAATTACCTTAAAATTAGCTAGCTGACTCTTCTGAGCTCCTCCTTCCACATGTACATTTTACAATGGATTCCCTTCCATATCCCTCAGATCCATGATAATTTTCATGGTGGAGAGCTACGGGGAAGCCATGTTTCCTCAAACTGCCAAAACAACACCAGTAACTACTTTACTTGCAAAACACTTTGAAAAACTAAACTAATGAACTCAAAACAACTTCACTATTGAATGAAAAGTTCTTAAAAATATCTCTAATAAAATAACACAACATTGGATCACTTAGTTCAATCCATCTATCAACTCTCAAACTCAAAACAATTTGACTCTATACGAAAAACTAGAACTCGGAGCTTTTTTCATTCAATGTCTAAAATCACTCAATACATCTGTCTATTGCATCTCTCCTCAGAAATGGAATCCATCACCACTAAATATACCTTGTACATAATTTTAGGCCATTACATTTAATACCCATCATCATTCTTAGAAGAGAATCCTATTCTGTCAAATGTTGTCATGCAACTTTTGAAAACTGCAAATGTTGTCATGCAACATTTCGACAACATTGACAACTTTGCATAAAACAAACTCTAATGATCTCCAATTGACCTAGAATGATCTAAAAACATTCTAGAGACTATTTTAGGAAAATTTCTAACCTAGCCTAAGAATTGAAGGCTTTTGGATTCATTTCCCCATTTTTAGGCCTAATCTACCTCTAACCACTAATAAAGCATAAACATCTAGGTTGGATTGATCCTAGTCAAATCCACCTAGGTACACACTTGCAAGACCTTCTAAAGTCAAAACCAAACTCTACTGACTTGGATAGGGTTAGTACAAGCCAAAAAAAAACTAGAGTAAGGATTATTCTAGGTGCTCCTACACCACTTGGTAATCAAAGGTGTAATATAACAGATACAATGTCCATTTACCTAAGATATTGGCTAAAATCATTAATGGTCAACATAACTATCTCTTGTGCCATCGTTGACGATAACACATGCTAAAACCTATGGAACCAGGTGGAGTTAATTGAGCATGTCTGGTACTTGTTCACTAAAACATGCACACATCAAGTATAGCTTCTCATAGTATCAATTGTTGAAGCACATATATACAATAATCCAAAATGCAACTATTGAAAGGATATTTTAGAGGCATAATGATTCTTATGTATTTGAATGTTATGAAACCATTCCTTTCATATTTAATCCTTAGTAAAAATCGTAAATAGACATTTGATTTAAATAGAAACATTAAATAGCATTTTACAACACTTAGAACATATATTAATGAAAACCTTGAATCAGAGAGTAACTAAGCATAGTAAAGTACATTATCACAGTGACCACTAGCACATACATAACTAAATCAATAATAACATCAAGATAACATAATCAAATATCCTTAGGTACAAAATAAACTAGATATCATCATATAGAATCATGTCACATCATAGTAGGGTCATCATGAATATATGATCATCACTAAAAATACAAGTATAACCTATCATCTATGTCAGCAATGATATTGGTATTAGAAAAAGAATGTACTATAACCATATGCTTCTCATAATGCCAATACAATAAAAAAAACATACAAATAGTCACATAAATACAAATAAGATTCCTTCTCGGGTCAAAATAAAGCAAGACATAATGAAACCACGAGAGGAAACTTAAAGAATCTACATGGGATCCCTACAAAAATAGCTAATATGAAACATAAAGAAGCAACAAACCTAGATAGACCTTATCATTAATAATTGAGGATGACCAATATTTTTACTCTTATCCTCATAAAGAGTTTTATGAATCAAAATAGAGCAACGATGATCCTTTTTTTTTAGTTCTCCAAATGTCAACCCCTTACTT
This sequence comes from Thuja plicata, assembly GCA_018584345.1. NCBI lineage: Eukaryota > Viridiplantae > Streptophyta > Pinopsida > Cupressales > Cupressaceae > Thuja > Thuja plicata. The sequence continues at coordinate 1,104,317 of MU223385.1, forward strand.
CCTTTGAGGGCTATCTGGCCAAAGAATCAACAACTATATCTCATTCCCTCTGAAAGCGAGTAAAAGACATAACTTCAAACTTTATAGCTAAACCAAAAATCTACATAGCCACTAAGTCTAATCTTTGGAAAAAAATCTCATTTTTTTCTTTATTTAGAATGTTAACAAGATTCATGGAGACAATATCACAAATAATCTTCTTTGAGACCTCTTATCATGCTTTCTTGAGAGCATGGATAATAGCCTAGACTTCCATTTGATTATTAGAGTGGCTAACCAAGGAGGGAGAAAAGAAAAATAATAGAGCCTAAATTGTGTGATCCAACACCACCAATTCCTTTTAAACCTAGGTTGCTTCTTGAGGACCCATTTGACTTAAGTTTTAGTAAATTGATAGAGTTCCTTGTTGTTTTTACAGTACTTCACATTTATTTTATCAAGCCAATTCTATTTGAAGTAATATGTGGTAAGTTAAAATGCCAATGTTTTGAGGTTTAAATAGTTTTCAACTTTGAATTGGCTCTTTTAAAATGTAAGACTATGAAGGAATGAATGTCATATTTTAGCACACACATTATGAAATAAAACATGACTAAGCTAAATTGCACTGTAGAAATGAAAGAGTCTAATCTACTTCACACACTTGCACAAATGAAACCTCAACTAATCATACACCTAATTTTTTACTCAACAACTAAAATTAAATTAAATACTCAAAGCATTAAAACACATAATTATAATTAAAAAATCACATTTTTTTGTTTTCTAATGAATAAAGTTATGTCTACAAACTTTAATGCAAGATAACGCATGAAACGATAATGCAGGTTGCAAAAAATTGATGTCAAAAAATGCAACAATGAGATTACTAAGAATACAATATTGTTCATGGGATTCAACATATTAAAATAGAAATACTAAAAAGGAAACTAACTATATATCACCTTCATCATATGAGTAGGCATAGTCATCTCCATCAAACGAGTAAGCTCGATCATCTCCATTATACAAGTAGGCCCAACTCTCCTTTGGGGGGATCTAGAGCTCAACAATATGACTAAAATTTCCTCTTTATTTGCATCAAATGGGCTCTAGAAGAGGAAAATTACAAAAATGAAGGATTTCTTTTTTTTTTTTAAGTTCCAAAGGAAGATAGCAACTAACTAAGAATAGAAAATGATACCTATATATATTCAACCTTTATTTCCAAAATAGATATTTAGGAAAAAAAAATTTGTTGAAAATTAACTGACTACATAATAAAACCTAATTAAAGATAATTAGGATGTAATAATTTAGTTAAGGATATTTACAAGAGAAAATGATGGAGCACATCACAATTGAACTAGTTGGTAGGTAGAACTAGAAATTCCCTGCATCAATGAAGATATTATTTTCATGATCAAACTATTCCAAAATGCCAACAAAGAGGTGGGATGAAAAATAGGTCTATTATGTAGTTGCCACCTGAAATAGGTGTAAATGGGGTCTTTAGCCTAGAAATGCAAACCAAAAACTTATTCACACATCATTGGAGAACAACCAATGAGGCTTAACTTAAATCCTCTAGGAGAGATGGGAAATATGATTAATTATTCCCTTTTTTGTTTTAACGGATATTATAAGATATGATTGGATATGATTTTGATCATGACGATGCAAGAATTAAGAAAAATGATGCAAAATTGATAAGATTCAACTTAAATAGATGAATACGAGAAAAACTTCTAACAGAAAAGCATAGATGTGGAAATTGGATGAAGAGAAGAATATGGTACTAACATTTGGAGCTAAAAGTGTTGGTAAAGTGTGTCATACACTTAAGACTTGAAAGTTCTTCTATCAGCTAAAACTTCATATTCTAGATTAGGATGCTTTGTTGGTCATTCCCTATAAAACTCAGCCAAAAAGTGTTGATCAAGTGTGTAGATTTGGATAAACCTAGGATTTTCTCCTTTTCAATGTCTAGAACTATATGTCTTAGTAAGCTTTGTACAATTCCACAACTTTCAACATTTGGATCTATAACCTACACACAAAGAGAGGGAAAGTTTGTGCTATATAGGGCTTGCCAAAGTCAAATGTTGTGTTGGTGTTTCCACATATACTACAACAATTTTGGATGAAAGAGAGCTTAAACTTGGTAGAGAAGAGGCTAAAAAACCTTAGAGAAAAATGCTAGAATTGAAAAATTATTCCTTTGATGAAAAATTCCTTTCCTTAAAGCCTTAGACAAAGTTTGATATTTTTTTATAGGTACTGTTGTGGGTGCACAACACACACCCCATTTTAGCCTTTTGGCCATGGGGACCCCCCTTCTTCTCCCTTTTTTTTTGACCTCTGTCATGTTTGCATGTTTTTTTGGGTGCTTTTGAAGAAAAGCTAAGTCCTTTTAGACTTTCACACTTTTGGACCTTTCGGTCTTTCAATAGTATCACAACCACCGAAATCCTGAAGCCCTGAAAGTGAGAAGGTCCAAGCCAAACCTTTCAGCCTTTCATCCATTGAAAAATCTTAAGGTAGGGATGCTCATGACTTTGGAGTTTTGGCCTCCAAAATATTGAAGTCTTCCATGATGTCACCTATCAGAAGGTGGGTTATAAAAGGGCTCCGCCCATTTTTTTCTTCACTCTTTTTTTTATCTCCTCTGCCTCCTCTAGCTCCTTCCACTTCCTATTTTTGGCATGCTTGCCTCTATTTCATTTTTGTTCCCCATTGTTTCACATGCTACCCTCTTTGTGCTGTGGGTTTTCATTCTCCTTCTATCTCCCCTTTGTAGGTTGGTCTTGTCGTGTTCTATTTAAGCCTAATTTTTTTTGTTTTCTTTTACTTGTTTATTGTTTTTTTTTCCTTCGTGGTCTATTTCATGGGTCCATTTTGTTATTCCTTTGTGGTCTCCCTTTCATTTTAGGTCACTTGGTGTCAATCCCTAGGGTGTTGAGTCGTTCGACATCATGTCTTTGCATTTTTTGGTTATGTCAGTCGTAGATATTTGGCCTCTGAAGGCCAAAGAGACATCTGGAATCAGCCAGATCGAATAAGATAAAATGGCTAAGTTCAAAAGAAAGCCATCGTAGTTTTGGCATTTTGAAGTTTTTGCGTCCGCCAAATAGACCCATCACCAAAATGCTGAAGATATGATCAACCCTCGTAGTTTCGAAAATTTGCACTTTGGCCCTCTAAAGTTTTCTTCCACCTCCAAAAAAATTGAAACTCCACATTTTCCACCTCCTCCTCTAGTGAAATATTTTCACTTTCACACCCCAATCACCCTCCACATTTTTGCAACCTGAAACGCCAAAAACCAAACAACCATCATTCAATGAAGCCTCTATTTCACATTTTTGGTCTTTTGCAACCTGATCTTGTCTTCAGTGTCTGCATGTCTGAGTGTCCAAAAATGTCTTAAAGATGATTCCAGTTGATTTTGAGCCACTGATACTGACCCTTGGGTTTTGGATTTTGTTTTTCTTTCTGTTGTTAGTTGTTTTTTCAATAAAGTGTTGATATTTACATGTTTCCTTGCAAGAACGCTGGAAAAGATTGTTGTATCACCAATGAAGTACTATTTAAAGGGAACCATGTCAATTCAAAGGGTGAGAACCACCATAGCAAGGTCACTAAAAATGACATTGGAAATGTCGACTAGAACAAGTTCCTGACCAGATGTGTCAATCCCAATGGGAGATCATTTGACTGCAATGCCCTTGTACTGTCGAGTGTGGTTAATGCTGCAACACACCCAATTTCAGTCTTATCCTCAAACTTAATCATGACCTTCACATAGCACTACATCCCAGAGGAGAGGGTGGTGAATAATAAAGCTAGAGACGTTGTCCTAGACATCCAGCCAGACAACATTGAGGATGTATTTCACCTTCCAAAGGGCATTGACAGATATTATGACTTTTCAGTCACCAAAGGCTTGGAATGGTTCAAAAACCACATGCTGGATGCATATGAGTGATGGCATGTAACTGATTGAATGTTTGAATATGTTAATTTGATCACCAAAATGTAGAAAGATAATGCAAGACATTAAATCAATTAATGGATTGTATTGTCATTGATGTCAACTTGATATAATCTAATCGGTTATAATCAAAGTGTCAAAGCCTTCAGAGAATCAGAGAGATAAATATTATGCTTTTAGTCATGCATAAAATACAAGCATTTACTATGTCACTTCTAACACCAATGGCTAGTGGAACCCGACAGACAGAGATTGCCGAAAGTCAAGTCACAGTGATGCCCGAGAAAGAACACCGACGAGCAGAATCACAAGCATACCCGACGGCCAAAATCATAGTGTAAACCGATGGACAGAAAATCCTGAAGGATAGACAACCTTGACGAAGAAGCCCAAGGAGAACTGGAGTGTTGACCAAAGCTATCAAAGTGTTAAAACACCAAAAGTTAACTTGAGTTCAGAAATGACAAAATATCTAGCTGGCAAAGCTCAATATAGACTTAACTGGTAGTTACATTGTTTTCATCGACAAGATAAAGCCAGAGATGAGTAAAGGATTTAAAGCTATTTTGTCCAGTTGGCAAGAAGATCTCTGTGAGATAAAACTAGAGTTTCTCTTTAAATCAAATTGGCTAACATTGCGGATCACGCCAAGATCACGAAAATCAAGAACCTAACAATGGTGATATTATGTTTATAAAGAGACAACTTAGTTCATTATGAATTAAGGGGATTGAATGAAAAAGAGGATGCTGAAGAGAAATTGATGAAGAGAAACTTCATATAGTCCTAATCAATCAAGTTGAGGAAAGAGCTAAAGAATTCTGTGGACACTGAGCAATAGAGCATAGTATCACCGAGCAAAACAAAAGTGGAGCAAAGGTATTAAAAGGACATATTGATCAGATTAGTTTTATGGGCTTACAATAGATCTAAAAATATGCAAGTATAAGTTGTATATGTGAATAGATCATACTATTTTAGTTTAACCATTGATTTAGAAAGTCTCTTAACCGAGCAAGATTTAAAGATCCTTTCTATATTGAGATAAATCCCAAGGAGTATCAAAATTTTTTATCATGAAGATAGCATGAGATGTTAGATACCATTTGACAAACTAGAAGAGTTTGGACAAGGAAGGTAGCACAAAAATGTCTGATATCAAGTGACAAACTAATCTTTTAACTCCTCTAACAAGGTCACACCTAACAGTGTGTTTGTAACCTTTAATAGGGTTGGCTCTTCACCGAGCTCACTTCAGAAGAGCAAAAATTTTGGGTTACCGGTCCCAAGTGGTTTTTCCCTTAACAGGGTTTCCACGTTAAAAATACATGTGTCAATGTGTCTATGAGTCATTACTTTAGTGTTTTTCATTACACAGCTAATCTAGATTGATCGGTATGCTGTAAGTAATTTACTATTTTTTGGTAAATTAACAGACTGGTATTCGATAAACATACAGAATAAGGTTTAACAAAACATTCCAAGCAGTAGTAATTTGATAAGTATATTTGAAGGCATTCATCTTATAGGACTGAAGATAACTAGAGGCTTAATATTGTGGTACTAAGTTTTTGGGTTGATTAATTGGAATATTTTTAAGGCCACTAATTCACCCCCCCTCTCAGTTATTACTAACAATTGGTATCAGAGCTTGTGTTCTTAGAAAGGGAGTTTAAAATATCAAGAAAAAGATCACAAGATGAACAAATGAGATGTGCCCAAGTTGAATAAAGACAGCTTTGCATCATGGAAAAGAAGTATAAGACTCCACCTATCAGGTATTGGAAATGATGTTACTCAATACTTTGATACTGAATATGTGTTTCCTATAGGACCTGACACTCTTGAGAAATTAAGAGTAAAGCATGAGCATAATTGCATGATGATAGAACTTGCCTTATCACTCTCTGATGCTGAGTTTGAAGATATCAAAACCTATACCTCTACAAAGCAAATGTGGGATAAGTTGAAGCTGGTACATGGAGAAGATGCTAATGTACTAAGAGCCAAGGCATAAAGCCTAAGAGGGAGGTTTGATTACCTAAGGATGAAAGAAGGATAAAATATCACTCAGTATAGCTGCAGAATCAAAGAGGTAGTCAATTCTATCTGAGGAGATGGAGGTGTACTTGAAGAGGAGACAGTGCTAAGTAAAATCTTAAGAACCTTACTTTATGTATATGCTATTAGAGTTTTTTCTATTAAAGAACTGAGAGAAGTTGCAAACAATACAGTTACTCTAGATAGTCTGATTGGTAGAATGATTTCATTTGAGATGAATAACTTTGATAATAGTGTCTTACCATCTATAGAATCTGCATTCAAATCTTCTTTAAAGATAAGTAATTCAAGTCATAGACATGCTATTAGAAATGATAGTGAAAGTGATAATGAGGATCAAGGACTTGATGAGATTGAAGCACTAATGGAAAGAATATTGCAGAGAGGCAAAGGTACATACAAAGGTAAATTACCACTTATATGTTTCAATTGTAAAGAGGTTGGACACTGTATTGCAAGATGTCCAAATGGAAGAAAAGATGATAGAGGTAATGACAGTTCATATGAGAAGAAGTTTGATAGAGGTGATAACAGATATTACCGAAGCAACCGACAATCTGACAAAAGAGATACCCGAGACTACAAGGACAAAGAGAAGAAAGCTTGTTACCTAGCTAAGAGAAGAACTGATGAAACTGACAAAAAATTAGAAGAAGAGATTGAGATGGTATTTGTAGCCATGAAGGATGATTCAGATGAAGAAGAAGAAAGGTATGTAGAAACTACACTCATATCTAAAGTTAGTAAGAAAGATGTCTGGATCATAGATAGTGGTTGCACTCACCATATGACCAGTGATAAAAAAAAATTTGAGACTTTTGAATACTACAATGGTGGTTCAGTAAGAATGGGAAATGATACACCTTGTCTAGTTGAAGATAAAGGAACTATAATGTTGAATAACCTAATCAAATATGAAAATGCTTACTGGGTAAAATGACTGAATTATAATCTGTTAAGTGTTTCACAGCTGAATAATACAGGTCACCGAGCAACATTTAAAAATAAGAAGGCAAATATCTTCAATGAATCAGGAAGGTTGATCAGAACTGATGAGCAGAAAAAAGGTAACTTTTCTATCTTGATGACACTAACAGCACCTGTTTAATGGCTAGAAATGAAGACATATGGTTGTGGCACAAAATATTGTGTCATGTGAATTTTGACAACATGATAAAAATAAGCAACAAAAGGAATGTCAGAGGCTCACCGAGCATGACTAAGCCCGAGCATATTATTTGCAAGAATTTTCAAAAAGGTAAGATAACAAAGTCTAGTTTCAAGAGTAAATACCATACATCTAATGCAATTCTAGAATTAGTCCATACTGATCTATGTGGACCCATGAGGACAAAGAGTTACTATGGAGATAGGTATTTTATTCTCTTTGTTGATGATTATTCTAGAATGATGACAGTTATGTTCTTAAAAGATAAATCAGAAGCATTCAAGATGTTTAAATGGTATAAGGCTATGGTAGAAAAACAAAGTGAAAATATGTTGAAATGCTTAAGGTCAAATAGAGGAGGGGAATTTACTTCAGATAAATTCACTAACTATTGCAATGAGCATGGAATTAAAAGATAGGTTTTTGCACCAAGAACACCACAGCAAAATGGAATTGTTGAAAGGAGAAACAGATCAATTGTTGACTGTGCAAGAACATTGATGATTGAGAAGAGCATCACTCAAAATTTTTGGAGGGAAGCTATCAGTACTATTTTCTACACATTAAATAGAGTACAATTGAAGGACACAAAGAAGACACCCTATGAGCTTTGGTATGGTCATACACCCAATGTAATTTACTTCAGAATCTTTGGTAGTCAATGTTATATTTTGAAGGATGATAGAAATGGAAAACTTGACTCCAAAAGTGAAGAAGGTATCTTTCTAGGGTCAACCAAAAACAACGCTTATAAATGTCTTAACAAGTCATCTAACAAGATCATTAAAAGTGCAAATGTCAAAATAGATGACTTTGCAGAAAAGAATGATAAGGAAAGCAGAAGAGAACCAAAGGACTACAATGGGTTTGTTTATACAAAACCTAACACTCTACCCAAGAAATAGTGTATTGCTCCTGAGAAACAGATCATTGCACCCGAGCATCAGGCTGCAATTACTAAAAATCAGGAAAATCCTCAAGATGATGTTTCAAGCAATGGAGATCATAACGAAGGTCAAGAATATAATCAAGATGATGAAAAAAGAGATGAACTGAAACTTTCCAAGTATGTTAGAAGACATCGGCCACAGAATCAAATCATAGGAGACAAGAAGGTTGGAATGAGAACAAGAAGTAAGTCACTAAACACTAGATGTTTAATTTGTGATTTTGAGCCTAAATTTGTTAATACTGCACTTGAGAATGAAGAAATAGAATAGATTGAGAAGAACAGTACATGGATACTAGTACCGAGACCAGATGACAAGAATGCCATTGGTACCAAATGGATATTCAGAAACAGGTTGAATGAGAATGAAGAGGTCACAAGAAACAAAGAAAGGTTAGTATGCAAGAGATATGAACAAGAAGAAGATATTGATTATGGAGAAACCTTTGCACCCATTGCTAGACTAGAAGGATTTAGAATCTTACTTGCTTATGTTGCATTTAAAGGATTCAAGGTATACCAGATGGATGTCAAATCTGCATTCCTAAATGGAATACTGGAAGAAGAGGTATACATTAAACAACCAAAATGGTTTGTTAATCCAAACAAGAGAAACATGGTATGTAGACTACATAAAGCCTTGTATGGATTGAAACAAGCACCTAGAGCCTGGTATGAAAGACTTCACTCCTATCTCATTAGCATTAAATTTGTAAGAACAAGTGAAAATAGAAATCTGTACTTAAAAGAAGATACCGATGGTAATATTCTGATTGCTGAAATTTTTGTTGATGATATCATTTTTGGGGCAAATGAATTGTTATGCAAATCCTTTGCTAATGAAATGAGCAAATAATTTGAAATGTCTATGTTTGGAGAGATCAAATTCTTTCTTGGTCTACAAATTCTTCAACAAGATGTAGGCATATATATCACTCGGTCTAAATACATCAAGTAAGTGTTGAAGATATTCAAGATGGAAGATTCCAAACCAGTTGGAACACCTATGGCTACTGGATGTAAGTTGTCAAATGAAGACAAATCAAATGAGGTAAATCAAACATTTTATAGATCACTGATTGGAAAACTAATGTATGTTGTTTATACAAGACTAGATATAGCACATGCAGTTGGAATAGTTGCAAGATTCTCTGATAATCCCAAAGAATCACATATGACTGCTATCAAGAGAATTTTGAGATATCTGAAGAACACCAAGGACTATGGCTTATGGTACAAAAGAGAAGGAAAATTTGAGCTACAAGTCTATACAGATGTTGATTGGGCTGGAAACATTGCTGACCAAAAGAGCACAACTAGAGGAGCATTCTTCATGGGTGACAGACTTGTCACATGGATCAGCAAAAAGCAAGGATGCATCTCTCAGTCTACTACAGAAGCAGAGTATGTGGCTGCTACTGTTACAAATTTCTCCAATATTGCATGGATCAAACAATTGTTGGAAGGTATGAATATGAAGATTCTTGAACCTGTAATTATCTACTGTGATAATACCAATGCAATTAACATTTCAAAGAATCCAGTCATGCATGCTAAGACTAAGCATATTTCTATCAAGTATCACTATCTGAGAGAACAAGTGCAAGAAAAGGAGGTTATATTGGAATATGTTCAATCAAAGGAACAATTAGCTAATCTATTCACCAAGCCATTACTAAAGGATACATTTGAGTACTTGAGACAGAGACTAGTGGTCCAACCCTTATCTATCGGTCAGTAAGCTGACTAGGAGGCTGCATCAGCTTACACACAATCAGAAGATCATTCATGTTGATGCAAACACTGAGATGAATAGAAATAGATACATCTGTACATAGTAAGGTACAAGTATGCACTGAATACCAGAGACATTGTATTGTTGATGGATAGGGAAATTCAAGGAATATATTATATAAAGAAATGGAAGATGATATAAAAAAAGGGTTTTTTTTTGGAATTGTTGTCAAAGAGAGAGATTATATCATTATAATAAGGGAGGAGACTCATTATCATAAGGGAGGAGACTCATTATCATAAAGGAGAGATTATCTCATTGATCAGAAAAGATTATATTATTATCCATAAAGAGAAGTTCTTGAGAATCAAAAGAAAGAGTTAATCAATATTCAAAGGGAGAGAGATTGATTACATATGAAATATCCATCTAAGGGAGAGAAGTAACAAAGGGAGAGAGTTCATAAAAAGAGAGAGATTGGTGTCAAAGGAAAAATAAATTATCAAGAAGAGGAACAGTCACGACAAAGCACATATCAGAACATAGACATTAGATGCTACATCTATCCAGTGAAGGGATTGAAGATTGAAAATACCAATCTGCAAGAAACAAATCTAAGCTATTTGAGCTTACCGAAAGCTAGACATTTGTAATAGTTACAACAGGAAAGATTGACGAAACTATTATATTTCATATTATATTAGTGATAGTATAGTATGATAATGTAGTGTGTTTCCATCAATGCCAAAGGGAGAGATTGATGACATGTAACTAATTGAATGTTTGAAGATGTTAAGTTGATCACCAAAATGCAAAAAGATAATGCAAGACATTAAATCAGTTAATGGATCGTATTGTCATTAATGTCAAATTGATATAATCAAATTGGTTATAATCAAAGTGTCAAAGACTTTAGAGAATCAGAGAGATAAATATTATGCTTTTAGTAATGCATAAAAGACAAGCATTTACTATGTGACTTCTAACACCGACAGCTAATGGAACCTGACAGACAAAGATCGCCAAAAGTCAAGTCAAAGTGATGCCCGAGAAAGAACACCAACAATCATTACCGATGAGTAGAATCACAAGCATACCCGACGGCCAAAATCATTGTGTAAACCAACAGACAGACAAGCCCAAAGGATAGACAACCCCGATGGAGAAGCCCAAGGAGAACTGGAGTGTTGACCAAAGCTATCAAAGTGTTAAAACAACAAAAGTTAACTTGAGTTCAGAAATGAAAAAATATCTAGCTAGAAGAGCTAATGGTAGAGCTAAATATATACTTAACTGGTAGTTATCATTGTTTTCATCGACAAGATAAAGCTAGAGATGAGTAAAGGATTTAAATTTGTTTTGTCCAGTTGGTAAGAAGATCTCTACGAGATAAAATAGGAGTTTTTATTTAAATTAGATTGGCTAAAATTGTGGATCACGCCAAGATCAAGAAAATCAAGAACCTAACAATGGTGATATCATGTCTATAAAGAGATAGCTTGGTTCATTACGAATTAAGGGGATTGAATGAAAAAGAGGATGCTAAAGAGAAATTGATGAAGAGAAAATTCATACAGTCCTGACCAATCAAGTTGAGGAAAGAGCTAAAGAATTCTATGGACACCGAGCAACAAAGCATAGCATCACCGAGCAAAACAAAAGTGGAGAAAATGTATTAAAAGGACATATTAATCAAATTAATTTTATGAGCTTACAATAGATCTAAAAATCTGCAAGTATAAGTTGTATATGTCAACAGATCATATTGTTTCATTTTAACCATTGATTCATAAAGTCTCTTAACCGAGCAGGATTTAAATATCATTTCTATATTGAGATACACCCCAAGGAGTATAAAAAAGTTTGATCATGAAGATAGCATGAGATGCCATATACCATTTGGCATACCAGAAGAGTTTGGACAAGGAAGGTAGTACAGAAATGCCCGATATCAAGTGAAAAACTAATATTTTAAATCCTCTGACAAGGTCACACTTAATAGTGTGTTTGTAACCTTTAACAGGGTTGGCTCTTCACCGAGATCACTTCAGAAGAGTGAAAATTTTGGGTTACCGGTCTCAAGTGGTTTTTCCCTTAACAGGGTTTCCACATTAAATATCCATGTGTTAATGTGTCTATGAGTCATTACTTTAGTGTTTTGTATTACACATAGCTAATCTGGATTGATTGGTATACTCTAAGTAATTTAATGTTTTCAGTAAATTAATAGACTGCTATTCGGTAAACATACAGAATAAGGTTTAACAAAGAATTCTGAGTAGTGGTAATTTGATAAGTATATTTGAAGGCATTCATCTTATAGGACTGAAGATAACTAGAGGCTTAATATTGTGGTACTAAGTTTTTGGGTTGATTAATTGGAATATTTTTAAGGCCACTGATTCACCCCCCCTCTCAGTTATTACTAACAATGAGATTGTGAACAAAGAGAACCTAATTCAATCCCTCCCAAATAATAAACTGGAAAATATATACATGAGGAGAGGATACCTAAAATATGATATCTAGGCGGCAGTCACAATGCATAGTAGGTTGTATAGGTTTTCCCAATCCATCCAGCTTGAAATTTGGATGGCTTTTATTATTGAGAAGATAAAAGGGAGGAGAACTAGGTTTGATTGGGACACTATCCTAAGTAAAACCTGGAAGAACAATTGATTGCAGTAAATCGCAACCCTTGGTTCTACATGACATCATATATGGTTTACTTGTTAGCATCCAGGGAAGAGTACCCGAGGTTGGAGAAAAGGAGAGCCTTTGGTCAATCGAATGCATGGACATTCACAGTGTACCCTGAATTGGTCTAGAAAGAAAAAATGAATGACAATAGCCCTGACTACATGATCGTCAATGATTATTTCATCTTTGTAATTATTCACTCAATTGAAGGAGACTATGCAAAGACATTATGAGAGGAGACAGTTGCAAAGGTAAGGGCGATAGGAGACTTTTACATATAATTAAAAACCTTCATGTATATTAGAGTGCTTGCATGCACCCTTTCGCCAAAGAAGCACCCCAAATACCCTTTCAATCAGATAATTATCCTGGAGATGGCTAGGCAGCTCACTAATGCTTACAAGCATATCAAGTTCAAAAAGAAGCATTGTTGGAATTTCCCACTATCCATCGGCCCGAATACCCTACAAAATATGAATGTATGATATCCTTTGCATTTGAGTGGCATGAATGCCCGTTAAAGTCCCTTGATTTCATCAGGACCAGGTTTGACCCCATTGGTACCTACATCCACATCATGGGCAAGCACAACATTCACAAGCCTCACCTAGAGGAACACCGGATAAACTGTGTGGACGATTATGAAGTCAGGATTTAGGATTATTGCAGAATGTACCATGATTTAACAAAAGTTGTCCTAGAGATCAGTATTATCCTCAAGATATGGGAAAAGGAGATGGAATATCTACTAAACCCACTATATAATGAAGATAAGGTATATACAATATATATCTTAAATTATGAAGTAGACAAGGATGAAAATGATAGCATTAAGTTCAAGGCTAGGCACGTAGTTAAGGCTACCAAAGATTGGATCAAAAGGCCATTAAAAATGGACCTCATGCCAATGAAACCATATTTGAACCCACCAACCAAAGGGGATAAGCATCAAGGAGAAAGAACAACAATGCCTCAGTTTAAGAGATCAACACCACAAAAATTAGAAACAGTGTACGGACATGAACGCTCAGTTGTATATGGCCCTAATTCAAAGCATAAGCCACTGAAGAGAAGGATGATTGGGAGCATATCCCCACCCTCAGATAAAACACTAGAAACTCAAGGGAAGCTTCCTACTACCAGTCAATCTCCTACTGTAAAGGCCACAAAACCTAAGGGTACCTCAAGAGAAAGAAGAAAGGTGTATAAAAGGAAGAGATCCTCCGCATCTCCATGGTTAGAAACTTTGCAAGAAGAAGAAAAAGAGGAATAAAAAGAAGGAGATGATGTACCTTTAGTAAAGAGGGCATGATCAAGGACAACTACCCTAAAGGATAAATATCTAGAAAAGGATGTCCCGACTCATGCAAAGATAGGAGCATAGGAAGAACAAGGAAATTCTTGGGATTCCCTTGGTCCTGATGAATTCTTCATATCTGACTTTTAGAATCTGACAATGTTTGAGGATCAAAGGGTGGACTCATTTAGTCATGCTACAGAAATTAATGTGGGGAAGAAGGTATCATTGACCCCATAGGTTACTCTCACTCCCCCTCCGTCTCGATTCACTATCCTCATAGCAGACACATCACTCACAGAAGCAAATTCAAGCAAAGAAAGGGATGCCAAAATTCTCTCATCAACCATAGAGTCTGCAACTATAGACAAAGAAGTAGAAGTACAAGCTATTCTAGGGTTTCCAAATGTCCCAACTATTAGGAATAATAGTCCACAAGCACAATTGAGAGGGGGGTGAATCAGTTGTGAGACAGATTATTAAACAATAAACTTTACAAACAAAAACTTCAATTCAAATGATAACACAATAAATGCCAACACAATCCTTTGTTTTCAAGGAAACCATGTTAAAGGTAAAACCCTAGCGGGAATTAGCACCCACAAATGATGTACTGAGAGTATAGTATCCCTGTTAAAAGATTAAGCCCTATTAAGAGCTTATTACAACATTACAGTACACAATCCATGTTAAAGGACAAACCATGTTAGGAGTCAAGAGTAACATTGGGATCACTACCTAGGCACACTGCCCAAAGAAGGTTAAAGCCACCTTCAAGGATTTACAATTTGAACAATTGTATATAAGAAATATACAATCCAGTGAACTGTATGATAGCGACTGTCTTTGCTTGGTCAGTTCCAATGAAGTACTATAATCACAAGCTCTACTCTACATCCAGCAACCAATCAAGTTTCGCATCTCTCACACATTTCTCTATCTTTTCAATTACCTTCTCATCATTCCACCACCTTTTCAATAGAAAATATCTCTCATTCATCTCTTAAGCTTGCATAACCTGAATCATCATTGCCTGTAAGATATCCCCAAAACACAGAGACTCGCTCTTTCAAGCATCACTGTCACAGTCCAGAAACTAGTCTTCACTAAAACATCTGTAACAACTCCAATATGCAATATTAAGCCAAGCAACCTTAGAAATAATATCATCACACATCCTTCTATATATCATCATCTTTTCTCATTCTGATTCATCCATATAGTATACGTACCCTTGTGTCAGTCATCATACAATAGTAATAACCTGTTTGTTTTATCCACAGAAACATATGTTGACATCAGTGATAAAAAATTAATGCCAACAACATCATTAGTACCCAATTCTAATATCATCCAAAAATATCCCCCTTTGGCATTGATGGAAACATATGGGAAAATCCATCAACCCAAAATTACTCTCTCAATACAATCTTCTCAATATACTCAACATTATTCTCCCTAAAGCGGTAGGGATTTTCACATAGAATCTCTCCCCCTTTGACAACAATGGAAAAGGGTGCCATAACTCTTCTTTAATCTTTTATAAGGTGTAGCTTTTTCAAATCTTCATGTCTATCAGCTAGGTGCAAAATCACCCAAATGTGCTCTATAGTGTTCCTGCGATCACTCCCCATGAGTAGATCCATACATCAAGTCTAGAAAATGATATAGCTATGAAAGCCACTGGACTGATGCATGCCTACATCAATTAATTACCACAAGGAGGGGCTCTCACCCCAAGAATTCTTCTGAGATACTCAAAAGCATCTTTTGGAAAAGGTTTTATAAATACATAAGTTATTTGTTCCTTTGTGCTAACATACTCCAGTCTAATCTCTTTCTCTACTACCTTGTCTCTCAAGAAATGATACTTAATAGAAATATGTTTAGTATTTGAATGCATTACAGGATTCTTTGACATATTCAATGTGCTAGTGTTATCACAATGGATAACCACTGGCTCTTCAAAAATTATTCCAATGTCCTTCAGGCACATTTTTTTCATCCAAACAACTTGTGTACAATTTATAGCAACAGAAACATACTTAGATTCAGCAGTAGACTGAGTAATACAGTCTTGCTTCTTAATTAACCATGAAACCATCCTTTTTCCAAGGATAATTTCTCCACCACTTGTAATATTTCTATCATCCACATGACCTTCCCAATCAGCATCAATATAAGTATGTAAAATAAAGTCATTTGATTTTTCATACCATAATCCATACTCTATTGTTCCTTTCAAGTATCAGAAAATTATTTTCACATCAGCAAGTTGTGTCTCTTTAGGATCTACTTGATATCTTCCCACAATTCCAACTACATTGGAAATATCTGGTCTGGTGTGAGTTAGATATTATGGACCTCCAATCATTGATCTTTACTTTTTCTAAAAAACAATCTGAGTTTCATCATTACTAGTAAATTTATAACCAGTCACCATCGGTGTCCCAACAGGTTTACAATCTTCTATTCCAAACTTCTTCAACATTTCCTTAGGGTACTTGGTCTGAGATATAAAAATACCATTCTTATTTTGATTGATTTGCAAACCAAGAAAAAATTTCATCTCACCAATCATTGACATTTCAAATTCATTTTCCATTTCTTTAGAGAAATTTTTACTCATTTTATCATTGCCTCCAAAATTGATATCATCAACAAAAACTTCTATAATTAGGATTCCATCTTCACTAGTTCTTAAATATAAATTATTTTCTGCATTACCTTTTCTGAAACCAAGATGAAGCAGATACATGTCTAGTCTTGTATACCATGCTCTTGGTGCTTGTTTCAATCCATACAATGCTTTCTTCAACTTACAAACCATGTATTCATATTTTGTCAAAGGAAATCCATGAGGTTGCTCTGTGTATACTTATTCCAAATCTCCATTCAAGGATGCATATTTCACATCCATCTGATATACTTTAAAGTCTTTATGTGCAACATAAGCAAGAAATAATCTCACAGCTTCTAACCTAGCAACAGGAGAAAATGTTTCTTCAAATTCTATGACTTCTTATTGTGAGTAGCCTTTCCAAACCAATCTAGCCTTATTTCTAACAAATTTTCCTTCCTTGCTCATTTTTTTTCTGAAAACCCATTTAGTTCCTATCATATTTTTGTTTTTAGGTCTTGGAACCAATTCCCAAGTGTTGTTTTTCTTTATCTATTCTAGTTCTTCCTGCATAACTTTAGTCCAAGATTCATCTCACATGCTTCATCAGTAGTTTTCAACTCAACTTGAGAAATCAAACAAATTTCATCTCTTTTTTGATCTTGTCATCATTTCTTTACTTGCATTACCAATGATTTGATTTTTAGGATGGTTATTCTTAACGTACCTCAAATTCTTAAGAGTTTCAATAAGCTCAATTGATTCATCTTCAATCTCATCATCAATCTCCAAAGGTTCTGCAGGATTAGCAATGACCTCTTTTATATCTGCAATCTGGCCACAGTCATACATTCTTTCCTGAATCTAAAACTTTTCATCTATCCTCACATTAGCGCTTTCAATCAACTTCCTCAATCTCAAATTGAAACATTTATAGGCTTTTATCTTATTAGAATAACCAATGAAGATACCTTCATCACTTCTAGCATCAAACTTCCCTATCTCATCATCTCTTTTGATATAGCATTTACTTCCAAATATTCTAAAATATTTTACAGTAGGAGTATGATCAAACCATAATTCATAAGGAGTCTTACTTGTACCTTCTCTGATCTGAACTATGTTCAAGGTGTACACAGTAGTACCAAAAACTTCTCTCCAATGAACATGTGATTCATTTCCTTCCAGCAGCATATTTTTTGCAGCATCTAATATTTTTTTGTTTCTTTGCTCTACTATCCCATTTTATTGTGGTGTCCTAGGAGCAGATGTCTATCTGAATATTCCATGCTCTTCGCAGTAGGTACAAAATAAATCTGAAGTAAACTCACCACCTCTATCTGATCTCAAACATTTTTTCTGCAAACCTAATTCATTCTCAACTTTTTATTTGAATATCTTGAATTTGTCAAATGCCTTAGATTTCTCTCTTAAAAATGTAACCCACATCATTCTAGAAAAGTCATCAACAAAATGTATAAAGTACCTTTCACCATAATAAGATCTTTTTCTTGTAGGACCACACAGATCTGTATGTACCATATCCAACTTACCTTTCGTTGAATAATATTTTATTTTAAAACTGCTTCTAGTATGCTTCCCCATAACACACTCTCTACACATAGTGTTAGATGGTTTTACAATCTTTGGTAGATCTCTTACTACATTAGTCATACTTGTCTTCACAATTTTATCAAAGTTAACATGAAAAAATATTCTATGCCATAACCAACTATCATCAACCTTCGCAATAAAACAAGAAGCCTCCGATGTATTCAATTCAAATACATTACCTCTAGATTTAGTACTAGATGCGATCAAGTCTCCTGATTTACTTCTAATAGAACATTTCCCATCAATGAATTTCAATTGATAGCCTTTGTCCACTAGTTGTCCAACACTCAACAGATTATGCTTAAGTCCATCAACAAGCAGTACATTGTCAGTATTATTTTTTCCATCCATAGAAATAGATCCAACTCCAATGATAAGCTTATGAGTATTGTCACCAAGTCTAACAATACCACCATCATATCCTTTCAGACTAACAAACTTGTTTTTATCTCCAGTCATATGATGTGAACAACCCCTATCTATAACTCATTCATATTTATTTTCAACGTGAGATGCTAAGGCTTTTTCTTCATGTATAGGTTCATCATCCTCAATAGAAATAAATCCAATCTCATCATAGTCAATAGTTTCATCACCAGAAACACCTTCACTAGCATAATAACATTCCTTGTCTTTTAGATACTTTGATTTGTAAAACTTAGGTTTATGTTTTGGAACCCTTGTAGGACATTGAGATGAAAAATGACCTATCTTCTTGCATGAAAAACATTTCAAAGGTAATTTCCTTAAAATTTACCCTTACCTCTCTTTTCTCTTCTAGCGAATAGGGCTACCACTTCATCTAGCTTTCTTTCTTCCTCTTGTATATGTTCCCATTCATCAGCATAGTCTCCAAGTTCTTCTCTCAAGTCACTATTGTTGGTGCTCGCAATTCCATATAAGGTCTTTTTGTTTCTATGCACAGTCGCCTTGAATGCTGAATCAACTTTAGGTAGAGAATCTCCTAGTTCTGGGCCTTCAAAAGTAGTTAGCTTTCCAATCGACATCTCTCTACTGAAGTTCACTATCAAATTTATAATCTCCTCTATAGCTTGTACTTTAGTTCTGTATGTAGAAACTGATGAAATATCAGATTCAACTCCAAGATCCAGCTGCATGCAATAAACCTATCACAAAGAATGAAGCAACAAAATGGAAAAAGAAAAAAAATCTTGTACTCAAAATGACAGAGCTCAAAATTATATTATGAGATTAATGAAAAAGTATAAAGCTCAACCTTATTAAAGGTGAGATAGAAACCCTAAAGGAAAAAACTAAGCTAAACATTATTAATTAATAATGCACCTAAGAGAAGCTTAAGTAACTAGAGTAATAGGAACTTATATAATTAAATCAATATGATTTAATTAATAAGCATAAAGTAATAATACTCTAACACCCCCCCTTAAGCTGAACGCAGGGAAAAATCTGACCTAGCAAAACTATGAAAGCAAGAAATGGGTCCTGGCAATAAGGCCTGATCAGGTACCCAGTACAAGGAAATCTCTGTAAACTGGAGACAAAGGAGAAAACCCAGTGGGAAAAACTCCTCTCCAAAAAGAGATATAAAAGCAAGCAAAGACAAAAAAAAATGACTTCAAGAGACTCTCTCAAAGCCAGTAGTACAATGCATGCTACCAACCCCCCCGTGAGAGAGGGTCGAGGCTCCAAAGCCCCCCTGGAATGAAAGAACCCCTGGATCAATGAACAAACCACCATGACTCCAATGCAAAGGAGTGAAAGGAAGTGGGCACTGAAGAGGTGACCTCAAAAGATGAGGTGTCACTGGAAGGCCGAGCTGATGCTCAAAGGAGTAGACATGAGGATCCTGAAAGGGAATCCCCAATGTAAGTGGTATGACAGGTGTGCTAACACTGTCATCAAAGAGGAGATGAATGTCCTCTGTAGAGTCCTCAACAACTGCACCTGGTGGCTCGATGAATGGAGCTGGAGGGTCAAGCAGTGCTGAATAAGAATCCTACTGAAGAGAACAGTACGCCTCAGGATGTGGTGTGGCAGTCACAACACTGGTCTCAGGAACAACACAAAGGTTCAAGCGACCTGACTGCACCTCATGATGCTCTCTCAAAAGGGGAGAGTTGTGCTCCAAAAATGGAGATGGTGGACCAAAGTGAGAGAAGGTGTAGAGACGGGTGGAATGATCAACTATCCCTGTAGCAATAATGCCTCCTATCACACTATCCCTGATGAAGGCTGAATCGGCCGTGAACTCAACTG
>MU223385.1:1125637-1142681 GCA_018584345.1 Thuja plicata
GGGTGTAGTCAGACCATCCAGGTGGAACAACAACCCATCTAAAATATTCATGGCAATGAGGCCCATTGCCTCATCCATCCTATTTCTATGCATAAGAGCCTCATAAGGCCTCTGAAGAACTGGCTGAGCTGCATCCATGCAGGACCATAAACCTCATGACATGAGGAGTCTGGTCATGTGTGGTTTCCATGTGTGGTAGTTATGAGGTGTCAGTCAGGCCACAGAGGGGTCCGAAATTGAAAGAAGAATAAGATGGAAGTAGAAGGGTCTTTCTGAAGGAAATTATAGAAAGTAAAATGCACCCCCCCACAATGTATAATACTATCCCTCGTACACCACAAATTACTATGAAAGCACAATAAACGAGAAAAAAACCTGAGTTCCAGAAGCAGAACAGGAGCTCAGAGGAAGGTATGACTTTGACTATAAAAACTAGCAAGAAAATGGAAAAATTAAGAAATAAGACTTGCACCAATGTGACAGGCTCGGAAACACCTTTTCGACAATATTTCATTTTTTGAAAATGGACACCGTATGCTCAAGTTATGAGCAAAAAACTGACAAGTACCCTGAAAAGTGAGCTCGCTGGAAAAACACAGACCCTGTCTTAAATTTGACGGCCGTATGGTAGTCGGCTGACGTCCTGGTGATGTCAGATGATGTCACTGTAGAGGCTGGGTGGAGGCCGAGTGGAGGCTGGGCAGGAGCTGAGTGGCGGCCGAGCGAAGGCCGAGCAGCGACTGGGCGCCGGCCAGTGGTGGCCGAGTGGAGGTTGGGCGGCGGCTGGGCACCGGTGGCGTGCCGATGCAGTAGCCGGCGGCAGTGGCCCTATGGTGGCGCACGGGTGGCGCGATGTTTTTTGAACTGCAAGCATTTTTTTAAACGCAAAAAATCATTAAAAAATGATTTTTTTGATTTTTTTTTAAATTTTTTTTCCTTGTTTTGCGTGTTGTACGGCCTGTAGAGAAAAAAAATTCCCAGAAGCTTTGGTATCCAAAAAATTCAAATTTTATATGGATTTTGGGTATTTCGGGCCTTTTGGATGCAATCGTGAGGTCAGTTTTTGCCCAAGGTGCTTCAAAAAATTGCAACCCCCCAGACCCAATATAAAAAACACTAGAAAAACCCCAGAAAGAAAGGGCTTGATCCACAGCTTCAAAAAAACTTGAACAAGCTGCAGCAGCAAGGCTCTGATACCATGTAGAAACTGATGAAATATCTGATTCAACTCCAAGATCCAGCTGCATGCAATAAACCTGTCACAAATAATGAAGCAACAAAATAGAAAAAGCAAAAAACTCTTATACTCAAAATGACAGAGCTCAAAATTATATTATGCGATTAATGAAAAAGTACAAAGCTCAACCTTATAAAAGGTGAGATAGAAACCCTAAAGGAAAAAACTAGGCTGCACATTATTAATTAATAATGCACCTAAGAGAAGCTTAAGTAACTAGAGTAATAGGAACTTATATAATTAAATCAATATGATTTAATTAATAAGCATAAAGTAATAATACTCTAACACTGTATGTAGGTGTCAGAGATCTGAGAATATTCACAATCACTTCTTCCTCACTATAAGTACTTCCAGATTTCTTGATGCCAGTAACCACTTCAATAATTCTCTATGCATATGCTCTAATGTTCTCATCATCTTTCCTTTTCAATTATTGCATCTTTGTCTTCCAATTTTGTAGCTTTGTCTATTTTGTAAACTTATCTCCTTCATACAGTGCTTCTAATCTTGTCCAAATTTGATGTGCAGAATCTAAGTCTTTTACTTCTATGAATTTGCCTTCAAAAAGTGTGCTAATCAATGATTCCCTT
The DNA here is from genome assembly GCA_018584345.1 of Thuja plicata. NCBI lineage: Eukaryota > Viridiplantae > Streptophyta > Pinopsida > Cupressales > Cupressaceae > Thuja > Thuja plicata. The sequence continues at coordinate 1,127,468 of MU223385.1, forward strand.
GTGACCATGTTACATGAAAATAACTTCTTTTCATCTTCAATAGATTTATCCAATTCATCCTCAGTCTTTATCTTTTCTTTTCTTTTTGTTATCATCTAGTAGTCAATTCCTAAACATAGAAAATGTGTTCTCATCTTGTTCTTCCAGTTGTCAAAGTTTTCAGGATTAAATTTCAGACTATCCTTCCTGTAGTAAGTCATCTTCAAGATCACCTCAAGTTGTTAATCTTTCTCTCTAAGGACTAGCAACTCTGATACCAATTGTTAGGAATAACAGTCCACAAGTACAACTGAGAGGGGAAGGTGAATCAGTTGTGAAATAGATTATTAAACATTAAACTTTATAAACCAAACTTCAATTCAAATGATAACACAGTAAAATTCCAACACAATAAAACAATCCTTTGTTTTCGAGGAAACCCTATTAAAGGTAAAACCCCAATGGGAATTAGTACCAACAAATGATGTATTAAGAGTATAGTATCCCTATTAAAAGATTTAGCCCTGTTAAGATATTATTACAACATTACAGTACACAATCCCTGTTAAAGGACAAACCATGTTAGGAGTCATGAGTAACATTGGGATCATTGGCTAGGCACACTTCCCAAAGAAGGTTAAAGCCACCTTCAAGGATTTACAATCTGAACAAGTGTATATAAGAAATATACAATCTAGTGAATTGTATGATAGCAACTATCTTTGCTTGGTCAGTTCCAATGAAGTACTATAATCAAAAAATCTTCTCTACATCTGGAAGCCAATCAAGCTTTGGGGCTCTCACACATTTCTTTGTCTTTTCAATTACCTTCTCATCATTCCACTACCTTTTCAAAAGAAAATATCTCTCATATATACCTTATTACAATAATTGATTAGTTTGGCCAATTAAGCTTTTCCAATATACAAATAATTATTTAACCCCTTGCTAAGATACACATGGTACCTAAAACAAGTAAACATCAATTACAATACATCATAAATAATCCAAGATCCACAATCCACACTCGCAATCCACAATGCATGCTATATCTCTGAAGTCAGCCCCAAAATAGGTCTCCTCCAGAATACACGTCATAGCTGACGTCACAAACAATCACACAACTTGCGATCAATAAAAAACGTTCCTCAATATTATTTCTATCATCTCTTAATCTCGCATAACCTAAATCATCATTAGATGTAAGATGTCCCCAAAACATAGAGACTCGCTCTGTCAAGCATCACTGCCACAGTTTAGAAACTAGTCTTCACTAAAACATCTGTAATAACTCCAATATGCAATATTAAGAAAAGCGACCTTAGAAATGAGATCATCACACATCCTTCTACATATCATGATGAAGGGGACTCCCCTTAATACCACAAGTACATGACAGAAACAAAGAGAGAAACAACAAAAATTTGCAAGAACAGAAAATTGGCTTCTTATTGGCTCCACAAATGTGGAATTACAAACTTCACAATTACAATATCAAAAGCCACATGGGCATCCCCTACAATAATCTGTAGGACAAAGCCTCAAATAACCACCCAGAATTGCCCTAGAAAACACCACGGGCCTTCCTTAAATAGGCAATTTTCCACCGCCCGAGAAGGTTCCAGAAATCTAGCCATTAAGGCCGACTACCCTTAGCATTTAATTATTTTTCACTTTCATTACAAAAGGGTCGGCTTTAAATATTTACAAAACATGAGATTAGATAGCCCAACTTCCGGAAGCCATAACTTTTGAACTGTAGCTCTGATTGGCTATTATAACCACTTTTCAGAAAGGGGAGATCGCGATCTACAGTGCCTAACTCGCGAAGCTCTAGTCAATCAGGGGTTAAACCTTGATCCAGAGCCTCTAAGGTCCTGAAAATTGAGCTCAAAGGTTTTTCACCCTAAAATCTCAACAGTAAATCCTTAATAACTTCGCCAATACAAATGATTTGGCAATAAAATTCAACTAGCATTCTTATATGACTAAGATGAACCTTCACCTAGAAAATTAGAACATTCTGAGTTCAAACGACCAACTTACTAAAAATAGTAAGTTTCCAAAAATAGAAGCTTTGTACAAAATGGCCCTTATTGAATAGAAAAACACATATTTTTGGGTGATGCAAGATTGCCCTTACACCCAGGATGTTCCTACATCATATCATCATCTTCGCTTGTTCTTATTCATCCATATAGTATTCGTACACTTCTGTTAGTCATCATACAATAGTAATAACCAGTTTGTTCTCTCCACAGAAACATATGTTGACATCAGTGACAAAACATGAACACCAACAGCATCAGTAGTACCCAATTCTAATATCATCCAACACAGACATCACAGATAGCTCAAAGAGAGCCTCTTGGGGAAACACTCAGAGATAAGGAGACTGATAGAGGTTCGGGTGCAGAACATAATTAGACCCCCGCTCATCCTCCTTCATTTCCAACTCAGACTCCCACTCCTCCGCCTTCATTTTTGACTCCTTCTCCTTCATTTCCAACTCAAGCTCTCACTCCTCCACCTTCATTTCCAACTCCTACTCCCACTCCTCCTCCTTCATTTCCAACTCAGGCTCCCACTCCTCCACCTTTTGTTCCCATATCCTATTTAGGCCCAACTTTCCAAATACCTCTATTCATAGGAAAAACACCATCTTTTGAGGAAAAGAAAAATATGGTAACAGGTCTTCAGGTTGAAATGCTGACAAGTCCTTTAGAAGGTGTGGAGAAATTCCAAGGTAAGATCAGGCCTAAGAGGGAAGAAAGTACTCCTCCACTTGAGCAAACACATGAGGAGCTAGATACCACTAATGGAGATAATCATAGAATCACAGAAGAAGAGTTGCAAGAAGAAGAGAATTTAGAGATTCGAGAAGCATCGAAGAATGCAAGAGAAGCCAAAGAGGAGATGGAAGTCCACGGTATGGAAGGGACAGCCTCAGTCTTGAGCATTGCTCCATACGAGCTAGTTACAACCTTTACTAAACTTACATCATTTAATAAAGAGGTACAACCTAGAAATAGGGTTTATACTAAAGAAAAGGACACATATATGTCATTTTTAGGCTAGACCTTTCACCAAGAAGAATCCATTATACCTACAAGGACCATGTCCTATGTCACTCAAGATGAAAGGGGTCGATGGAAGGCACAAGTGGTAGTACCCCCAACTAGTGGTAGCCAGTCAAAGATAACTCCTAAAGATTATACCTATGATGAGGTTGATTTAGGGGAACCTACAAGAGAAGGAAGCAAAACATTGGTGGCTTTAGGGCTGAAAAATGCATTATGTTTCATGGACAAAGATGAGGAAAAGATAAAACCATTAACTGAGAAGAATGAAGCACTGAAGAGCTTCATTCTCAAAATAGTAGGTCTCATTGACCCAAGTTTCCCAGAAGCCTAATTAAAGGCATTATTGGAGGAGAAGGCCACTCTAGAATCATAGGTAGGAATAACACACGCTTTTGTTCAAGCATGTACAAACTGGAAGGTAGATTTTGAGAAATTGGGAGAAGGAACCATTAGAGAAATTTTAAAACCTTTGAGGACTATTCTCAAGGAAGCCACCAAGTTGGTGAATATGATGGAAGATGAGATAGGATTGGATTTCCAATTAGATAGATGACAAAAATTGCTCAAGGACCCGAAGATAATAAGGAAGCAGCACTTCCAAATTTTGGTTAAACTATATGCAGGTGCAGAATTGGATAATTTTGGAACATGGACTAAAAGTATAACAAAGACAATAAATTTCTATGAAAAGTGCATGAACAATGTCCGCCAGAGACAAGAAGGAGTCATGATATGGATGGAGAAAATAGAAGATTTATTTGTAGGTATAGATTTGGAGTTATATGAGGATAACAAGAAACAATTTTTGTGTCTGGTAAAGAGCATTTTATTGCAGTCAAGGGAATTTTGGTAAGGGTTAACACAAAGGAGTATCTCCATCGACTCTTCATATTCAAGGAGGATATGGAAAGAATGTATGAGCATGAAGAAGAAATCAAATTATTTTCTTCTGAGTTGACTACCTTTAGAGAAAAAAAAGAGCAACACCTCAGTAAGGTGCAAGAGGTAGATTATGATGAGGTGAAATAAATAGTATAGAGGCTTTGGGATGCTCATCCGAATATCCTCCCAGATTGATTGTCCATTTTTGGATTTAGTCAAATTTTTCAACAAGAAGTTTTTGAGACTTAGCCATTTCTTAAGGCCCATAATTTCGGCCTTTCGGCCTCCGAAAGTCTAAAATTTTGTGGGGGCCAAGAGGAATTCATTTATATACTTAGTTTTTTTTGGCCTCTGGTTTTTTCAGAGCAAGGATTAGGGTCTAAATTTTTGGGCCATCCTAACGCGAAGAAGATTGGTATAAGGAGTAGGTTGTTGATCATATTACCTGTGGACAGGGGTTCATTTTGGCTTAATTGGAAGATGTCCATCAGTTTCCCATGCACAGATAAGTTAAGATAAAGACTTCGAAGGATAACTCCAAAATTAAAATGAAGACTCCAGTTAGAAATGGTGGAACTCCAATTCGGATTTCTTTTCCTTTGGGTGAGTTTGGCCCTAATTTCTGAAGGAAACTGAATGTAAATAGATCAAGGATCCATGCAAGCTTGCTATTAGTTATTTTAGCAATATTTTTTCTTCAATAAGCTTTATTTCATTGTTTATCATAGATGGTGCCCTAGTTTCAGGGTTTAGAGTTTTGTAAATCAGAACATTATATATTGTATCAAAACAATGTAAAATGGTCAGATCTTTTATGCAATTGGTGCTTGATTCACGGTGTGATTTCTTCTGTTGTCTATGGGAAATTGATGAATTTTTTTTTGCTTGTTCATTTTTTTTCAAAGAGCCAACTGTGTTTATTGTGTATGGATCTACGATTAATTAGATTGGAGTTTGTTGTTGTTGATCAATCTTGCTGTGACCAATGATTGGGAAAGATAATTCTATTGTTTTAAAGATAAATTTTTTCTTGTGTGCGTGCGCATGTTGTGGCTTTATGATTTGATAGATTTTGAAAATATTGCATCTGGATAAAATTTTCTCCAAACGATTGCATCTATTGGGTATAGAATCGTGACGTAGTCTGATTCATATTTTGTGGGTTTCCATATTTCTACCATTTGATTCGCAATTAGGAAGGTCCAACTATGGTTTATGTCCATTAGGATCTCATTTTCAATGAATTTTCTTAATTCTTTTTACCCAAATCTTTTCATCTTTTTTAAAATATGGATAGAGTTGATACTCATTGTAGGATTTAGCATAGATATTTGCATCATTGGTAATTTATAAGCATTGATAAATTGAAAATATAAAAGTACTAAATTTATTTTGTAGCTTGAAGTCTTGAAAGTACCAGCAAAGGCCTCCTTGTGAACATTCACATTTATCTTCAACTGATTTTTCCAAGTGGTTGTACCAAAACCATAGAGAACCTTGGGAATAACTTTGTTATTCTTTCAAGAGAGGAAATTGAATCCCGAATTTCTAGAAATTGACTTGTGTAAAAACAACGCTCAACAGGTGCTAATGCATGCCTTCATCATGGAGGGACACATCACTTGATCATTATTGTTTAACTTGAATGCTTGATTTCAGACTTCTTCCCAATTTCCTTGAAGATGCATGCTTGAAGTGCTCAATCGAATGAATTCAATGCTTGTAGGATGTTAAAATGAGCAAGGGGGATTTGTATTTATGCACAACTTACACTATTTTTGGTTTAATTGCTTGTAGGATGTTAAAATGAGCAAGGGGGATTTGTATTTATGCACAACTTACACTATTTTTGGTTTAATTCATGCTGAAGGTTGACATTAGGGAGCACTTTCCTACTTCTTAAAATCTCATCCATTATGATTTCAAATTTGGGGGTAAATGGGTGGGCTATGGTGTAAGCCATCATAGTCTAGGAGGTCTACAACACTAGGTGCCATACTCCTCACATTTTAGGCTGAAATCAAGGTCTATGAGCACTTAACTATGTTGAGCTTATATAGTTTGTCATAGAATAAGCACATTTAGGCATGAATTTGGGAATAAAGCACAACAACCAAGGTGAGCCCAAAATGAGTGTGAAATTGTAGAGGGATACAATGTATGACAAAACATTTAGCCCCCACTATAGCAAGAGTGTGACCTTAAGCTGATGCTCTTGGTAAAGTATAGGATATCATCAAAATGCTTCCATCTAATCATTAAACAGATAAGATAGCACTAATTTCTTAATACTTGGGATCTTTTCAGTCTAAAATATCAAGATAAAACAAGCAACATGATCAACATAGGTAACACACACTTCAATAAGGAAAGAAAAAAAAAAGGAATCGTATCATAAGGCTATAAAAGAATTCTTATTATGAGCCATAAAGAAAAGATGTGACATCTAGGAATAGTAAGGGATTCATACTAGGATTCATTTTGAAGGGATTCAAACAAGTCTAGCAAGTTGCATTATGCTAGTTGACTCATGCTATGGAAGATTACAAGTAAAATCTTCTATTTCTTAGGTAATCTACAAAATGAGTGTTGCAATATGCACCAAGAGAAAATGAGACTCTAAAGTGGGTGTTTCATTTACACTAATCACATCATGGTGTGTTATTAAAGTGTATAAACCAAACTTGTAGTATATGCATAAAGTATAATATATGTTAGGAAATAAATAGGATCAATTTGTGTGTGTGTGTGTGTGTGTAAACCTGCATGAAATATTAGTTTAATCATGATTATCAACTTGAATTCCAAAGATATATATTATTTAACAATTCAAATTGAAGTAATTAAGAGTGTCTCATGGATCTCTATATAGAAGGACTAAAATAGTTCTCTCGTCTACAAAGCAATCCTAAAGTTACAAACCCTAGAATGTGAATGATCTATGATGAATGATGTTAAGCTAAATGATGCACAATTTGATCTATGATGCAAGATAATGATGGGAAACTAAGATAAATGCAAATTTCCAATAAAAAACTACTTAACAATACTCAAAATATAAAAATGCTAAATGTTAATGGATGCACAATCCAACAGAATGCAATTTTTATAATTATTATGGAGGTAAAGTGGTGATGTGTACATAATTATGCCTCATATTTATAGGGTTTCCCAAGGTGTAGGGTGTAAGTTAATATAACCATGGTCCAAGTATGGTTGAGGTTAATGATTAATGATGTGTCCCCTTTGAGTGGACAAGATTGATTTATAAGATTGAGTGGTCAAGATAGAAAAGCAATTTTGCAATCCATGTGCTTTCTTTCCTCATTTCCCATTGGTTGAGTGATTTTTCGTCACGTAGTGGTGGGTGAGGAATATTAGGATTTAATTAATTTAAAATAATTAATTACTTTAGCCATGATTATTTTATTAAATTGAATCAATTGATGAACTAAGTAATTTATTATTTAATTCAATTACCTAACTATTTGATTTATTGATTTTAATTAATTCAAAATGGCTTGTATTTGATTGATTTTTTCTTTGACTTGTGTTGACCAATTTTAGGTGTATACAAATTCCCCTCTTTGAATCAATGTGCGAAGTACATTGGTTCAAAGAATACCCGATGTCTAATACTTGATGTTAATATGCAGATTTTGATGATGGGATGTCTAATTTTTAATAAGTGCTCCACTGATATGATATTGATGATGATGATGATGGTTCAATATGAATCCCTAATATGATGTTGATGAGGATGATGTATTGATACGAATCCCTAATATGATGTTGATAAGGATGTCAAGATGCATATGTTGGAATTAATGGGTAGTAGTATTGAGAGGGGAGGGGTGAATCAGTACCTCTAAAAATTTTAACACCTTTTACAATTCATCATTAGTAATCATTCAATTATGTATTACCGACCATTACTATTATTCTTTCTTATGCATGTATTTTTTGTTCACAATCTTTAATAGTTTTCAACAGTCATATAAACATTCATGAAAATGATAAACACATAACACAAGATATGGTATCACAGAAAACTCATGTTAGGAAGTAAAAACTGCAGTGGGGATGGCACCCACAAAACTTCACTATCTGCAGAATGGAAGGGAGCTGGTTAAGCCTTATAATTTGATCACTTCTAATGATCTACCCTGTTAGGAGTATTAAGGTGGAGACCTATTAAGATCTACTCTATTAAGAGCTTTAGCAACACTGATTTAAGTGTGCACTCAGTTATGAGATTTACAATAGGACGGTTAAGCCCACCTTTCTTGAAAGAATTTCATTAGTGGACTACACTTGTTAGAATGAGTACAAATGTTGACCTTACTATATGCAATCTATTATTTCTGATTTACAGATCCATTAAAGCTCTTACAATAATAATATCACCTTAAGTGATTGATGAATACCTTTTCTCTGCTTGTCGGTAGCCTTTGTTCTGCTCTTGAAAATTGATTTGATTTTGTTTGTGTTCTCCTGGATGAATTCTCTATCTCATCTTTAGTTTCTCTCCATGGCTACTATCTTTATTGATCAACAACTATTCTCAATGGATTGAGCACCTATTTATACAAGTATTTTACCTATCTTGGACTTCATGTTTTACAATGTTAACTCTCAGATCCAAGGTTTACAACTTGACCTTGATCTTTAGTTTACATGTTTTAAAATAGTAAAACTAATTAAAACAATAATGAATACATTGCTTTCTCTACACATAATGGATTTAAAAATAAATCAAGAAGCTATAAATACAACTTCAGTGATTTATCTGACGTGGAAAGTCAGATCCACTTTTTGTGGGATGTAACTAACTATCGGTTCTTGGTCCTCAGTTTGAACTTGTAGTCTATCGACATTCCTTGATTGAACTGGTCATTAGGTTCCTTGTATCTATCAGGTTCCTCTCTTTGTTGTTCCATCGGGTAGCATTGTTGTTACTCGTCGAGTTTCTTTTACCTTTTTTTCATCGGAGAACACTTAACAGTGTTTGTCAGGTAACCTTGGTGTCGGATAGTGTTGTGCCCTGTCTGTCGATGTAGAGTAAACCGATGGTGCAGATCATGTTTTTCTCTAAGTATACTAATGGAAAAATATAATACCTTCAATCTCCCCCTTTGACATTAGTATCAAAAAGTGATATGTGCATAATACTAAACTCTTTTGGTATGTATACACCATGCTTATATCCTTGTCATAATATGACTCTCCCTAACTTTGTGCATCAATATAGTATATGTATATGTACATGTATACTATTCATTCTCTGTATGTAAATTGTTTCCCCTTTCTTTTACTATACATATGATTTCCTCCTTTTAACTGAGGTGAGTGAACATATCAAATTCCCCCTTTCTTTGATACTGATGACAAAGATGTACAACTTATAATATGCCAAAATTGTGACAAAAATTGTGCAACTTACAATGGGTCAAAAATGTTAGAATGGGTTATTTTGATATCTTCCAGCAATTTCTCCCATTGTTCTTTTATCTGTTCTAGTGCCATGTGTTGCAGCTCTAGTCTTGCGTGCATATCATAAATGTTGTCCATGACAGACATTTCCGGGGTAGCAATTAGATTATTTTCCTGTGTCATATTTTGTTGCAGGAGTGTAAGTGTCGGTAAGAGCTTAACTTAGAGCTCATTAACCTCATCTTTGTACTTCATCTCTGCAAACTATATGTCTTGTCTCTATTTCCTAGCCTGTATGATTTGTTCATTGTGCAATTTAAGTGCTTCTTCTGTGTTGGCTAGACTCTGTGCACTGGACTTAAGATCAGTATCTATTTTTTCTATCTTTTTGGTATACTTCTGTGTGAGTTGATCTAAAGTGCACAATTTATTTATTAAGGTAACAGCTTCTGATAGAATTGGATCAATTGTACTTACCAATTCAGATAGCTTGACCTTTTTCAGTGCCACTTCCTAGCTTATTTTCTCTACGAGCTTGAATTCATACTGTTGTTCAAGTCTCTCTTCCATAACCTTCTCAGCATCGGTATTCTAAGATGTTATTGCATCTATGAGTATGACCAGTTGATCAATAATTGGAGCTTTTTGATCAATATCTATCTAGTACAATCTATTGAAGTATATTTCTTGCCACTTCTATTACCTTGGCCTCTTTTTCTGCTCTCTTTAGTTTTTCTTGAATAGCTTTTCTTTCATAGAGCTTTGCATATTTTGTTAATGTAGTTGGATCCAATGTTCTTGGATCACAGACTGGAATCTCAATGATTTCATCCAGAGTTACTGGATTCTTATTCTTTCCTTTCTTCTTCTTTGAGATTTGAGGGGATGCAGATGTATGAACAAACATAGCTAGTTCATTTGTCTGTTTTGAATTACTTGGTGAAGGTTTTGTAGATGATGCATCTTGTGTCTTTTGCTCAGTGGTCACCTATTAGTTATGTGAAGACGTATCTTCATTAATCTTGGGTGTTTCTACAGAATGTGCTCCTGATTTATTCTCTAGCTCGTCATTCTTTCCTTCGTCACCTTTCTCTTTTGTTTTGTCCACTATTTCCTTTTGATTTTCTTCCTTAATATGATCAGTAGAAGTATCTTTCTAATCATTGGTTGCAGCTTGCTCTGTAGTTGTATCTTTTTTTTCTTTGGCTTCTCCATCACCCTTGTCCTCAGGTGTGCTTATTTCCTTTTCATTTGATCCCTCATTTCCCTATAGTATGTTTATTGCCTTCATTAGGATAGGCATGTTACTTTGAGTTGTGGCTTGGGCTTTGTTAGTATTGGTTTCCTTCTCATCGATTAGAGCTTTGTTAGTAGTGACATCCTCATCTTTTTGTATATCTTCTATAGGGTATTGCACTTTTGAGTGCATGATTAAAGTGTCCTGCACTTGTTGATCAACAATGTCAACTATCTTACCATCTGATGTCTACAATACTTGATGACTTTGTTGATCCTTAAGTGTGATAAATATTACATCATCTTTCTTCTTTGGATCATTTTCAGAATCATAATTACTGATATCTTGGATATTATCATCCACGACTGTATCTAAGTTAATAGGCTCATCATCACTTTCTTGATTGTCTAGAGCAATATGCTGAGGACTTGAATTATCTTTCTCCTCCTCTTTGTGAGGTGTTTTTGTGAGAAGTAATTGTTTCTCACCACTTGTTGACTCTATCGATAGATCTAGGAGTTGTCTCCATTTAGTTTCTATCATTGAATCCAGTTCTATAAACTTTTTCTCTAGTACTTTGTATGCCCTTATTTTGGATACAAACTTACTTGAGTGTTTCTTTAGTACTTATTTTATCTCTTCAACTTTGGATTCAGGAGGCATCAATCGCACAAGTATCCTTTCTCTTGCTTCTCTCTTTGTTTGCAGGGCATATGACCATTGTTGGTATACCCTTTTACCTAGCTCGTTAGGTATTTGATTTACAAATTCTGCAAGGGCATACTTGTTCTTGATCATTGATATTATGACTGCCTCTTGAATTTTATTCTGATCCTTTGGGTTTAGTGTATCCCATTGTTTGATCTTTTTATCAGTCATTGTGCCATGTGTAGCAATGGATTTGGTAGCTTCATCAACCATTTGATTTCTGAAGTTCTTCTTCACTAAATCAAGCTCATCATCTTTAGAGTCATCCAAGTCAGCCTTTTTCCTAACCAACCTTTTCCTCTTCTTTGGTGGTGTGGTTTTGACAATTTTTTGTCTTGTTCTTTTTGCTAGCTGCTTCCTCATATAGGTCCTTACTTGACCTTTCTTAAGTGGTGTGGTATCGGTGGTAGCAGTTTGACTCCTTTTCCTTTGCTTCTTTTCCTTAGATTCAGTAGCCTTTGTATCTAATTTCTTTTCTTCTTGTTCTTCACCGATGGTGCCCTGTTCATCGGTTTCCTCTAGTTGATCCTGCTCCTCCTCTATGATCGATAGAATCTTCTTGAGATTCTTAACCATTTTATCCTTTTTGTTTATAGTCTTCTTGACTGCTAGGCCTTGTTTTATTTTAGATTTGGCCTCTTCATATGTTCCAAACCTTGGTTGTTTCTTATCAACGGGCTCATTGATTAGTGCCTCAATTGCACTTGTAGCTTGATCAATATTGATCTCATAGTCTAATGGTGCTAACCAAGCTGTTCTTGGTACAATCGGTTTGATATGTGTGTAATTTGTGTCTACCATAAAACATATCTCAGGTTTGTGTTTTTCAACTAGTTGTTCAGGAATCCTAGTTCTTTCCATCATCTTTTCCTTGAACTCAAGGAAGTATGTAGACATAACAGACTCAAGATTGTCTCCTAGTGACTTGATTAGTTCACTAATCTATTGGGTTACTGGTTTGGTAGTGTCCCATACAACTTTTCCTACTGAAGGAAAGTATTCTTGAAAATACAAAAATGTACACATGATAAGTGATCCAAACTTACATGTGTTGGTCTTTGCAGACCTGATTTTGATCATGTTCTCATCAAGTTGTTTCAATAGGATCTCACACAGATCCATCTAAATTCCTTTTGTTACTATCTTGTAAGTTGTGCTTACTGCTGTTGCAGAAATGTTGTTCAGTCTACTAGCCTGAAAGATTTTGTACCCAATAACACATGCACCAAATTTTAGCTCTTCGTTAGTGATTGTGTTCACTTTGAGACCTCTTTTGTCTCCTTCTGCATTGGTGAGTTTTGTAACTTCTTTCATGGATGGATGCTTGTGTGCCATAGGCTTGCCGGTTATCGGATAACCAGTGATAGCGTGAAGAACATCCTTGGTTATTTGCTTGGGTTGGTCTAGCCATAGATTTTTATCATGCATCCTACTCAAGACTAACCTAATCCATTCTGTTTTGAACTCCCTTAGGAAATGTAGAGCATTAGTTAACCCTTTGACCTCTAGGTATTTGTGCTCTTCCTTTACTTTTCCTTCGGCATCACACAACTTCTGAAAAGATTCATCCATTTCAAGATCACCTATCTCTGTGATCTTGCAGTGAATATAAGACCTAACATCTTCTATGAGCAAAACCCTAGGTGGAATTTTTGAAAACGTGCCTGCTTCATTGGGTTTCGATGTAATTTCTAGGCAAATTTTGTACTTAGGTTCTACACATGTACTATTCTTGATTAGTTTTACCATATTCTTATTCTCATTCTTCATCTTAGTGGTTCTTGATGTGGTTGACATTGTATTTCAAGTATTTAGGGTACTCTCAAAATTAGGGCTTTCTTGATAAAACAATGACAGAGATCTTTCGGTGTCTTTGCTACATACTTCAATTCACAATAGTGATGAAAGATTTGTTTGTTGATGTGCTGAATTGATATGGGGATGCTTCTGCTTTCTTCTCTTTAATCACTTGGTTTTCGCTCTGCTTTCTCTTCAAATCACGGGTGAAAAATGAAGTTGTCCCGTTGACTATTTATAGACTTCTTGACCTAAATCTTTGCATTAAATTCTCAACAACTCATCGGGACGTGAAGACGGGTTTTGTCAGGAGGATATTTCAAATCATCATTGGTGAAGACATGATGCATTTGGGCAGTTGTTAACCATTCCACTTTTACTGACAGATATTGGTATTCTGTCATGACAACTTTTGAACTTTGCTTGCTTACTGATGGGTGTTGGGTTACATTGGCAATTTACCATTTTTACTAGTTGACCGACAATTTACGGTAAGTGTAAACAACTCATTATTATGTTCACCGGTGATTTTTGGTAATTGTTTACCAATGGTGTTGCATTCTTGGATTTTTAACAAGTAAAGTAATACGCATCTTTGGTTCATGCAGATTTTGACTATCTATCAATTTATATAATGGAACTGATGCAAAATATGACTTGGTATAGTGCAGTTCCATACTTACTTGATCATCTCAAGTGGGTTTGATGGTGTCACTAGATCCATTGGATGGGGTGTCACCATTTGCATTTCTTGGTCCAGCTTCATCATTGCTTGAATCTTTTCTCCACATTTTGTCTCTTGCCCTCCGGATATCTTCAATGAAGTTTCCATTGGGATATGTGCTTGTTTCTGTCAATTGGTCTTTGCAATCTTTCTTGAGGTGACCAACTTTATGACAATGTAATCATGCCATTTCAGGGTTTGACAAGCCTCTAGACCTTTTGGTCCATGCTCTCATGCAGTTTGCAGCAATGTGACTATATCTACCACATGTTGTACAGTTTGTCCAAGTGTTGTAATCCCATACATATTGATTATTGATTCTCTTTGGTTGATAAGGAACATCTTTACCTTTTGGCTTCCATGCTTGCTTTTTCTTTTTCTAGCATTCTTCAGATGTGTGTCCATTCATCTTGCATGTAGGACAGTATTGATGTAGGTTTCCTTCTTTGGCTATTCTATCTTGCTCTTGCATTCATGAGCCTTATGTCCTTTCTTATTACATTTATAACATAATCCTATGAATGAAGATGTAGATGTAGATTTAGGAGTACCTTTCATTTTACCTCTGCATACATTTGATGTGTGCCCTTGCTTTCCAAAGTTCTTGCATGTCATCTTTCTTGGTCTTGGATTTTCATAGACATTCTTTGGATTTTATGATTCTCCATTTTTGGTAAAGCCTATACCATTGTTGTTGTTGACTCTTCATTGTCCTTCAAGAAAGTCATCCATTATTTTATTGCTTTCTTCAGCATTTCTGATAATCTCATTATGTTGTTGCTGAATTCTAACCTCATGCTTTAGCTTTTCATTTTCTTCTCTTAGCTCACCGATAATCTATATTCTTTCAATGAGTTCCACATTTATTCTATTTGCTTCTTGACTCATAAGGATAATCTGATTTGTGAGATCATGGTGATGCTCAACATGTCTTTGAATTTCCATTTCCTTTTCTTGTAGTTTCTCTAAAATCTTCCTTCTGTCATCAATAGCAAGTGTTCTTTTTGTTTCAACTTGTCTGGTAGAACTCATCACATCAATCATTCTTACCATCTGGGTCTCTTGACCAATTTGCAGCATCTTTATTTGCTTTTTCAAATGTTGATTGATCTCTTTTAGATTTGTGATGTTCTCTTCTGATGTATCTAATGTATTACTTGCATTTGATCTTGAAGATTCAAAGAAATCTAGAATCTCTTCTTCTTGATAGTCTTTTTCATTGTTCCGGGTAGCCATACCTTTTTTTTCATCCAGCAGCTCTCTCATCTTGATTCTTGCTTCTTTATACTATTCATAGAACATCTGTATCTCAAGCTTTTTGTTCTCAATATTCTTATCAAGTTTGTACTTCTCCATTGTATGATCTTTTCT
>MU223385.1:1142851-1152920 GCA_018584345.1 Thuja plicata
ACCATTACTATTATTCTTTCTTATGCATGTATTGTTTGTTCACAATCTTTAATAGTTTTCAACAGTCATAGAAACATTCATGAAAATGATAAACACATAACACAAGATATGGTATCGTAGAAAACTCTAGTTATGAAGTAAAAACTGCGGTGGGGATGGCACCCAAAAAACTTCACTATCTGCAGAATGGAAGGGAGTCAATTAAGGCTTACAATTTGATCACTTATGATGATCTACCCTGTTAGGAGTATTAAGGTGGAGAACTGTTAAGATCTACTATGTTAAGAGCTTTAGCAACATTGATTTAAGTGTGCACTCAATTATGAGATTTACAATAGGACGGTTAAGCCCACCTTTCTTGAAAGGATTTCATTAGTGTACTACACTTGTTATAATGAGTACAAATGTTGACCTGTGCAATCTTCTATTGTTGATTTACAGATCCATTAAAGCTCTTACAATAATAATATTACCTTAAGTGATTGATGAATACCTTTTATCTTCTTGTCGGTAGCCTCTGTTTTGTTCTTGAAAACTGATTTAATTTTGTCTGTGTTCTCCTGGATGAATTCTCTGTCTGGTCTTTAGTTTCTCTCTGTGGCTACTATCTTCATTGATCAACAACTATTCTCAATGGATTGAGCACCTGTTTATACAATTATTTGACCTATCTTGGAATTCACATTTTACAATGTTAACTCTCAGATCCAAGGTTTACAACTTGACCTTGATCTTTAGTTTGCATGTTTTAAAACAGTAAAACTAGTTAAAACAATAATGAATACATTTCTTTCTCCACACATAATGGATTTAAAAACAAATCAAGAAGCTATAAATACAACATCAACGATTTATCTGACGTGGAAATTCAGATCCACTTTTTGCGGGATGTAACCGACTGTTGGTTCTTGGTCGTCAATTTGAACTTGCAATATGTCGGCGTTCCTTGACTGAACTGTTCATCGGGTTCCCTATATCTATCGGGTTCCTCTCTTTGTTGTTCTTTTGGGTAGCACTGTTGTTACTCATCAGGTTACTTTTACCTTTTTGTCATCGGATAACACTTAACAGTGTTTGTTGGGTAACCTTGGCGTTGGATAGTGTTGTGCCCTGTCTGTCGGTGTAGAGTAAACCGATGGTTCAGATCATGTTTTTCTCTAAGTATACTAATGGAAAAATATAATGCCTTTAGCTTAATTTTATGATGATACCACTTTGACAATGATATTGATGTTTTTCCCCTAATAATGTGATATCTCTGATGTGAAAATTGATCCATTTTGATGTCTCAGTTTAAAAAAATTGAATTTCAACGTCTGATATCCCCGATTTGCAAAATTATGCACTTGGGTGCCAGTATGCCCCCTCGAGATTAAAATTAAAATGATTGTGATAAATTTGATCTTAGTAAAAATATTTTTATTGATGTTCAAAAAATTGATGAATTTTATCCTTTTCGGTTTCTAATACCCGATGTCTAATACTTGATGTTAATATGCAGATTTTGATGATGTGATGTCTAATTTTTAATAAGTGCCCCACTGATATGATATTGACTATGATGATGTTTCGCTATGAATCCCTGATATGATGTTGATGAGGATGATGTCTTGATATGAATCCCTAATATGATGTTGATAAGGATGTCAAGATGCATATTTTGATGATGATACCACTTTGACAATGATATTGATGTCGTTCCCTTGATAATGTGATATCTCTGATGTGAAATTGATCCCTTTTGATGTCTTGATTTAAAAAAATTGAATTTCAACATCCAATGTCCCCGATTCTAAAAAGTGACCCAATTTTCAAAATTATGCACTCTAGTGCCACTATGCCCTCTTGAAATTAAAATCAAAATGATTGTGAATACATTCGATCTTAGTAAAAATATTTTTATTGATGTTCAAAAAAATTGATCAATTTTATCCTTTTCGATTTAAATTCCGCTAAATGGTGAACTTAACAATGATAAAAATTCCCCACATAATGAATAATCCTCCATGTTGGATAAAAATACTACCAAATACCCTGTATGTGTAAAAAGTAACTTTTTAAGACGTAATTTTGCATTTTCATTCTCATTTAGTTGGTGATGAAATTGATTGATTTCTTTGGTGAGGAGGAATATTATTGAATGTCATGGTGATCCCTATGTCATAGCACTGATTTGAGAGAGCACGCGGTATCAGAGACCCAAGCATTATGGGCCCCCATATGTTTAGAGAAAACCCTCTTTTTTTTTTATCAAATGTGCTTAATTTCTCCAGCTAGGGTTTTGAATTTGAAAATTTGGGATGGGTGTTGAAAAATCTCTGATGTGCTTCCATGGATTTTAGCTAAAATTGCATTTTATTATTTTTTGTCAAGTTTTTTATCACATACATGTAAAATTTTTGTGTGTTTAGTTTCTATTTGGGGCATATTTGGGTGTTGCTCTTGGGTTTAGATGCGATGCTTCGCATCTTGGATGCGAGGCATTTCATCCTTGATTTGATGTATCACATCTTGAATGTGATGCATCATATCATGGATGTGATGCTTCACATCCAAGATGCAAACCATCACATCTTGAATGTGATCCATAACATCATGGATGCAATGCTTCCCATCCAATATGTGAACCATCACATCTTAGATGTGAGTCATTGTATCTTAGATGCTATGATTCACATCTTTGATGTGATTAATCTCATCTTAGGTGTGATTCTTTGCCTCAAGGATGTGATTCATCACATCTTAGATGTAATTCTTTGCATATTTGATGTGAATCATCACATCTTAGATGTGATGCTTTGCATCAAGGATGTGAGTCATCGCATCTTAGATATGATGCTTCGCATCAAAGATGTGAATCATTATATCTTAGATGTGTTACTTGGCATCTTAGATGTGATTCGTGATCTCATGATTGCATGTACTCGGTCAATAGGCCTCATGGTATTGTCTTAGGATACATGATGACATTTTTGATACCTTTATTTACGTGATGATTATTTTCCAAAGATGTTAATTTGTGTGATGAGTGTGTGATATCTTGATATGTGTGATGTCATGTCGCCAAAGATGCTAATTGCTAATAGAATACATATCTTTGTTGAATAGAGTTATGGTAAAATGTGATGATTTCATGATCATGTCATACATTGTATAATAATCAATAATAGGTCGATGTGGTATTGATGTTAATCAATAGGGTAGGATAGATGATGATTTTTTTGTCATCATGATATAGAGGTGCGAAAGAGTCGATGCACTCATCGAGATTTTGGAAATCTCATATGAGCAAGTAGATATTAGGATGTTTTGATTGACGTTTGATGATTGATATGATATTTATGTTTGATGTATGACTATAACAAGTTCAACTGGACAAGCTGAATACAAGGGTTCAATACCCCAAACCGTTTTCCATGATTGATCATTTGTCTTGTGATGAATTATGAGTGATTAAATTGTTAGGATTAAGTAGTACTAAGAGGGGGGTGAATCAGTATTACAACACTTTAAACATGAACTTAATAATTTCCAAATTATCCATATAATTACTAAAATTAAAATAACATAAGAACACAACACATAACTCATAACACCATGAATTATAGTCAAGGAAACCCTGGCCAAGGGAAAACCCTAGTGGGGATGGTACCCACAAATATGTACTAAATTATAGTGTCCCTGTTAGGAGACCTAGCCCTGTTAGGAGACCTAGCCCTGTTAGGAGATGAATATTACATTAGCACATTTCCCTATTAGGGGAATACAAAACCCTGTTAAAGGTATACTGAGAACACTGCTCTTACAATCACAAATAGTTATGTTACAATCAATCTCAGAAATGAAAAATACAAGCATCATTTATGCTTAGATAGTTCCATTTGTAGCTCGCATTTGGATCACATCACAATGCATCCATGCATTCCATTTTCTTCTCATACCATCTCATTCATCCATCTATATCTTTTCTTTACAAAAATCTCTTCATATATATATGTGTGTGTGTGTGTGTGTGTGTGTGTGTGTTACATTATCCAGTCAGCTCCCTAATACATTACAAAATAGAATTAATACTTATGGAAAGATTAAATACAAATTCGGCGACCTTATACTACCAACTAATAGGTTATCCACAATCCCCATCCAACTTAGCATGTTTGGATTCCATGTCATACTCCCTTAATCATCACGATAGTTCATCTGCCATGTATCCCTGTTACTTTGTCTTTGCATATCTTCAATACACTGTAACTCACTACGATCAACACCAAAAATAAATCAACCTTACCTAAAGGTCATACATACCCCAAAATTTCTTCCTCTAAGCTCACATGTCACCATTCATCATATGCTATCTTTGTTGTCTAAAATTGTACTTCTATACTTTGTATTTCTATTCACTGTACTTAGTCATTTTGCAATCTGCATCTCCAAAACTGTAAACAACTCCAAGCGATCATCATACCAGATGTGTTTCCATAAATGATGACCCTCAAGTGTCCCATATCACTCCAAAAATGAATCACTTGCCAAAAATATCTCCCTTTGGCATTGATGGCAACACTTAGTGAAAAATGACTAAGTGTCCATACCAAAAAGATGTCTCTGTATATATTTTACATATATACTTTACACTATAAAATTTCTATACATTTTTCATCTCTTCTCTTCTCCCCCTTTGACATCAATGGAAAAGGTATACAAAAATGTAGAATACTCCAAAATTGTACCACTTCTTTCCAGAAAATTAGATCATCTTTAGTACATCTCAAAAACATTTTTCCAAGATCTTCACTTCCTCTGTCTAGGTCTTCACCAATATTTGACTCACATGAATCAACCCATTTAGTGAAAATGAAAAAGTCTTTGTTGCATTTAGGTCAATAGGCATATTAGTTGTAAGGGAATGTCATATCTTCTCTGTGTCAGAGATATGGACCTCAAGAATTGATAGCTTGGGAGTGATTAGACTCTTCAGCATACCAAAACTTGCCTTGACTCTCCCTCTTTTTGTATCAAGTATACTCAGTTTGTCCAAAATCTTGGACACCTCTCTGTCTATCTCCAATACAAATTGTGAGGACGTCTCACAACTATCCATCAACTTATCTAGAGTAGTTTTATCCTTCGTTACTATTTCCTCAATGTTCTTGACATGTCTGATAAGGTTGATATAGTAACTGTATAACTTCTTTCCATGTGTGACACAAATTTTAGCCTCAGATGTATTCTTGTTCAGTATGCCCAAGTCCCATGAAATAGACTTGCACACTTCCTCTAATTTCTTCGTGAGATATTTCTTCTCAGCATTATCTTCAGTGATCTTCTCTAATGACTCGTAGTGACTGTCAAATTCATCTAGTTCCTTGTTCAAGTTTTCTGCATCATCTTTTCCTTGAAAAACAATAGGTGATGGAAGTAGTTTTTTAAGAGTGTCAACTTCTCTTGTCATTACCTTAGTTTTCTTCTCTCCTTTCTTCTCTAATCTTTCTTTAGCTTAAGAAAATGTGATGTAGGATAACTTCATCAACTCATCCACATCCATGTTCTCAATTTCAGTGCTCAAAGACTTGTGTCCACTTGCCAACAATAAAGGTGAAGAATCAGATGTAACAGTTTCCTATTTCACTTCAGCCTTATCCACTGTATCTTCCACTGTTTCATCAATGTTTTCTTTCTAATTTTATTTCTCTATCATATCTATGTCACTGATTCCTTCAATGTTTGTATCCTACATAAAAGGTTCATTCACATATTGTGAAGTGTCTAATGACACAAGCACACCAAAAACATAGTTTTATGGCTGCTTCACAATGCTCACATACTGACTAGCATCTTTGCACATTGATTTATCAAGGTTTATTTCAGCTCTCCTTGATGATTCATCTTTCTCAATGGATTTGGGCTTAGGATCCTTAGGTGGTGAGATGTTCTTAGTTTCAGTTCCCATAAAGACCTTTTCTACAGCTTTATGTCTCCTCAATTACTTCATCATATCTCCTTCCCATTATCTTTACTAATCTTATATTGGTTCTCAATAAGGGTTTAATTTCACTCAATATTCTCTCCATCTCCTTAATAGATACAATAGGAAACATAATTACAATTGCTTGTTCTCTAATCACTTCATCTTCTTTATGTGCTAATTGTTTCCTTATCTCCAATTTCTCATATAACTCCTCAGGTATAATACCTCCACTTTCTAACAAATTCTTCTTAAAAACAATCAAATGTTTAATCACTATGTCTTCAATCATAAGTTTGTTAGATCCCTCATAACTGTCATAGTTTTTTTCCAATGAAACAAGATTCCCTTTCTCAATTACCCTCTTCTCTAGAATTTTCATAGCTGGCTTCCAAAGTTATCTCACATTAGTGGCATTTTCTTCAACTTTCTTCTCTTCTCCTTTTGTCCTCTATTTCTTAGGTGGTGAGTCCAGTTTAGTGGACCTTTTTTTTCCTCTAGGAAATTGCTTTGTTGTCTCTTCCTATGATGTATACTAAGGTGGTGAAGGTGTACATACATCAGTCATAGTAGAAAGTGGACTAATTATCTTTGCATCTTCTGGAGGTGGAAGGGTTGCAGCAGTAGTGATTGCCAACCCAGAAGCTCTCTCAGTCATTTTCTTCCTAAATTCTTTCATTTCCTCTTTAGATATGTCAACCTTGGTTGCACAGTCATCAATTATATTCTCTACTTTCCCCTTCCTTGAATATCTAGTCTATTTCTCCCTAATCTTTGTAGACTTCTCCTCATAAATACCTCATCTCTCCTTTGATGAATCAACTTTTAAAGATAAAATGTGTTCTACTTGCATAATCAAAACTTTAGAAATAACCTCATAACCCAGTGGATAGAAACACTTCTTTCTAGGAAGAACTGCCTCAAAGCACACACAATCAGTTTCAACCATGAAATAGATTGAGTCCTTATATTTATCTACCACTGCCTTATGAATTCTCTCCCTTGCCTTCATTTGTCTCTATAGGATTTTGATCATACCAAACAATTCACCATCTACCCAAGTGTTGTTTTGTCTCCTATAACTCTGAGAAATTTGAATACCAATAGGTACACTATCTTTCCATGCTCTACAATGTATAACAATAAATTTGTGGACAATGTGAATATACATGTGTATCAACAAAGAACCAAATCTGAATCCCTTGACTTATCTTTCTTAATCTGCCTTACATTCTCTGAGAATTGTTATGTTAGGACTTCACAAATATTATACTTAATGTTTTCCTTGACCGTCTTATAAGTCATTAAGATTACCCCTGCTGATATTGATTGAGTCGACTGCTATAATGGGGTTTGTAGCCTAAAATTGTAGTAATCAATCTGACATCCTATTGGAATATATCATTTACCATCATCCCTCTCCTATCCCACTGCAAATGCATTTGGGTTTCTACCATCTTCTTAGTGTTCTTCTCGGCAACAGGTACTACACCAGTATTGCCCAAACCTATTATAGCATGAATTAAGTCACTGCATATCTTCACAAGCTGATCTCCAAGCCATATGAGTTGGTCATGAACTCTACTCAAAATAATCTTTATCCATTATTCTTTGTCAAAATCATGAGGTTTGGTTACCTTCATAATACTTAGGTTGTTTATATGTGTGAACTCATCCTTCTTCCTTCCATCATCACCTATCATGTCTTCCATCTTTGTAGCAATCTCTTCATCTCCCAAAGTTTCATACTTACAATGTATGTAAGCTCTAATATCTTTGACATGTAGAAAATCATAGGGTGTTTGAGAAAATCCGCCTTCAGGATCATCCTCAGTAGATTTGAAAGGGTGTTTCTTAAACTTGTATCTAGGTCTCTCTGCAACATCAAAAATCATATTAGTATCCATTTTCAAAGCTTCATAATTGAACTAAATACCTCTTATCTTCTTAAATGTGAATTCCTTCTTTGATCAAACTCTTCAACACACTTGCTCTAATTCTTCTTCTTCTCTAGACTATGTTCTCCTTAGGATCTTCTCTTCAAATGATGTTTAAACATTTTCTTTTAATTAACCTTATACTTCCATGAGTGAAGAAATGACACAATTCCCAATAAAGTCATTTCTGCACATAAACTAGTCAAATAACAATATAGAAATCATAGGATATAGACTTATAAAGCCATGTGATCATAGATATGTGCTCCAAAAAATTTCTACATGCTCTCCCTAAGCTCACAAGAGCTTACTCCGTAAATTCAAGGGCTTGATAAATTCTGGTGTTTCCTTCCAATGCTCCCCCTAAGGCCATGCTTGGCCATCTAGCTTGTTGTAGCAATATTAGCATCAGGAAAAGACTCAGTAGCATCTACTGATTCTTCCTGAACCTTCTCCTCACTAGACTCCTTTATCTTCCATACCTTATTAGTGTCGATATCTTCTACTTTCCTGAAACAACTCTCAAATTCACTCCTATACTCTGCAAGAATCTTACCAGTATCACCAATATTTTTCTTTATCACTATAGGAGGTGGTCCTCTTCTTTTGTAAGTTCCATTGTACCTAAAAAACTTTTCTATATGCCCTAGATTATTACATTTGTAGCATATAAGAGGTGATCTTTTCTGATTAACCTGCAACTTAAAATACCTTGCGATGTGCCCAAGGTTATTACATTTGTAACATGTGGTGTTTATTGTTGCCTCTTCACTAATGTAATCTTGTTTGAATCTTGATTGATCAGTTTTCCTGTATTGTACTTTCTTGTGCCCATATGCATAACAATTAAAGAAATAACAAGAAAAATGTTTGAAAGGGGTTTTACCTATGCAATCTCTCTTCATGTGTCCAACCTTGTTACATCCAAAACATCTACCTCTAAAAGGTTTGATCCGTGCTTTAGGTTCTTCAAGAGTAGGTCTTTCTTCATCAATCTTCCCATCATATTTTTCTGCTTGATTGTTTGAACATTCAGCTTCATTGAAGCCAACACCAGTCATGTCTCCTTTAGGTTTCTCTCTATCTCTCTATTCATCGATCAAGTCACTACTCATGTGAAGTCTCTCAATATGATTATTTGCCTCAACAAGTTCTCCTTTTATGATATGATTATATTTCTCTAATTCCATATACTTGTTCTTGTAGTGATCAAGTTCAGTATTCATTTGTCCTATCTGAATATTAGCATTCTTTAAGGTTTCTTCAATTATTTTTTTATCATTCTTTTCTTGTTGAATCTCTTTAGCCATCTATAGTGAAGTAGTTTCATAATCAAGCTTCAAAGTATCTTTCTCTTGCGCAAGTTGCATTATCTGATCTAAAGTATCATTATAAGAATCCTCTTTTATCTTAACCATAAGATCTTGTCTCTGACTTCTGGAAAGTTCAAGTTGTTCTTTTAGTTTCTTAATGAATCCCTCTTCTCTTCTCAATTTTAATTTCAAGTCACCATTCTCTTCTTTAGCTTTTTCAAAATCTTCAAGTGTTGCTTCAAAGTTTTCCTCCAAACTTTCAGAATCCATCTTGATCTCCCTTAAGTTGTTAAACTTTCTCTCCAAGGGCCAAAAGCTCTGATACCAATTATTAGGATTAAGTAATACTAAGAGAGGGGTGAATCATTATTACAACACTTTAAACATGAACTTAATTATTTCCAACTTAATCATATAATTACTGAAATGAAAAGAACATAAGCACACAACACATAACTCATAACACCATGAATTATTGTCAAGGAAACCCTAGCCAAGAGAAAACCCCCGGTGGGGATGGTACCCACAATATGTACTAAAAGTATAGTATCCCAGTTAGGAGACCTATCCCTGTTAGGAGCTAAATATTACATTAGCACATTTCTCTGTTAGGGGAATACAAAACCTCTTAAAGGTATAGTGAGCACACTTCTCTTACAATCAGAAATAGTTCTACTACAATCAATCTCAGAAATGAACAATACAAACATCAGCTATGCTTAGATAGTTCAAGTTGTAGCTTGCATCTTTCTGACATCACAATGCATCCATGCATTCCATTTGCTTCTCATACCATCTCATTCATCCATCTATATCTTCATTTTACAAAAATCTCTTTATATATATATATATAT